>JAUYWH010000018.1:24967769-25156557 GCA_034779795.1 Ctenopoma multispine
TCCGGTGATATAAAATTCATTTTAAACAACAAACGGCAGGGGAAGCAGGCGAATTAAGAGCTCTCTGGCTTTCCATACTAAGCCAGCAATTCATCCCGGGACACCACTGTATGGAGAAAAAGTGTCTGGTGTGCTCTGAGGACAGCCGGATGAGCTTTAATAAAAGTTGAATTATACTGTTATGGTGCTCACATGTTTGCATGCTAGTGCATGTCCGTGTATAACGCAGTGAAACGTCACGCAGTGGAGCGCCACCTCCTAATTCCCTAATTTGTAGTCATCACATGACTTCATGTCCTTGTAGGGTTGCCCACCCGAAGGGCAAAACAGGCTTTTAGCTTCTTTGGCTTTCCATACATTTAGTAACTACATGTGTACACACTTCTCTTATTGTGTTAACCTGACCAAAATATTACTGCTTTAACAATACTGCCTGAGAATGCTGACTACAGTGACCATGAGGCTAATGGTCCATGCATAGGCAGCTAGCTATTGTTAGCTAATTAGCACTCACCTTGATTTAGTGCTAATTAGCTAATAAAGGATGAATTGTCATTATTGACACATCCACATAGAAAACACATATAGCGGTGGAACTATTGCTGGGACTGTGCTGTTTTTAGTAATACTCTGAGGTATAGAGATTACAAGTTCTCAAAACTTTTTGTGGTGTTTTTCTCCTGTTAACGTTTGTTGCTTGGAACAGATATGTGAAATGAACAGGCCTGTGCTGCTGCAGCTCTATGGTGTGTCCAGTTTTGACAGACACCTTGTAGGGTTTGGTTTGCCTTCCAGGTCTCTGCACCAATCACGTGACTGTCAACTATGAATTGTTCACCATCATCTAAGCAGCTCCAGCTGTGACGTTTCTATCAAATACACATGAAATCTGCTCTCCCTATGTGGTGACTGACAGCCATGAGAAAGTTTCAGTTTGGTTTCCTTAGTATACTGTAGACACAGAATACAAACTGCCTCTGTATCACAATCCAGGCCAAATTTGAGTTCTACTATCTTCAATGTTTCCTGCCACTCAGTCACTACTGTCTTTCAGTATTGCCATGACTACTTCCACTCAGTGAGACTTTTATGGAGCTCAGGTGCTCATGCTCACCCAAATGAAGGTCCGCCCACTATTACCTGCAAGAGCACACACACACACACCAACAGGCCACGGGGCCAATTCTTACTTTGTTGGCCTCCTGATTTTCAAGCATCGTTTCTGCCATTTTAATGCAAGTCAGTTAGATTTTTGATTCATTGATCTGTGACTTTTTGGCTTTCAGAGGTAGGAACCAGCACTCAAACAGCGCAACAGTTGCTATCTCTTAGTCTCTCCAAAAGCTTCCCAAAATATTCTTTGGCATATTTGTTGCGGGTTTTATTTTAATTTAATTATATATACATATAATTTTTTTTTCTTTTGAGAAACTTAACATTCTCTCTGAAGCTTGGTAGTTTTCCTACGAGCTCTTTGATTGTTTTTACTTCTGTAGCAAAAAATAGGACTGGACTTTTTGAACTTTTATCTTCTAAAACAGTAACTAGGTGTCTTCACAGAAATTAAATGCCACACACACACACACACTGTACACACTTGGTTTTAAAGCAATAACAGACTTTAAAACCAAGTGTTGCTCTGTGACCCCCTGTGACGTTTTGGCGACCCCTAGTGAAACTGGGAACCAATGATGTAAAATCTGTTTGGTCTGTGTAAAACATTTGTTGGTCTGTGTTGGAGGAACACATTTCTGTTCACTTTAATTGCGCGTGTATAAAAACTGAGGCCTTTAAGGATGTAATGTAATGTTGACTTGAGAATGTTACACTACAAAAAACAGACAGACGTGTAGGAAACAGGCAGGAAACCAACTCCACCACTCACGCTGTCCGTGTATGAGTTGTGTTTGCTGGCAGCATACGTTAGACAAGCTGCAGCTGAGGAACAGCAAATGTTATCATCACACAGAATGAAGAGGGCTTTGTGCATATGTGTGTGTGTGTCACGTTGCCCCAGGTGCCTCCTCCTCAATTTGTGCACAACAGGAAGAGTGGCATGCCTAAATAAAAAAAAAATTTATTTGTGTGTATTTGTATGGATTCAAATATGAATTACTGAGTGAATTATTATACATCTGTGTGTGTATTTATATTTTTCTAACACGTATGTATGATTGACTAAAGCAGAAAACAGCAGAGCAGTGTTCATCATTTTCACTGTCTGAACTTCGGCTCTTCTTCGGATGCATTCGGATGCAAGCCAGGAAACTTTAGCGTGAGACGAAAATATCTCTTTTTTTCACAGAGATCAGCTTGTAAACACGATCAAGACTTGATCATGTTTTGCATTTATAGGATATGATCCTGCATGCAGAGTAATCTAACTCTGATTTATCTACCAAGGAGCTTAAATCCCTTCAGATCCAACCACAACTTTTTTAAAACCTCTTTCATTAGAGCTGTTCTTCATGTGCTCTCCACTCTTTCTTATCTCTCTTCCTCATTTCCTCTCCTCCTCCTCCTCCTTCTTCTGTCTTTCCTGTGTGTGTGTGTGTGTGTGTGTGTGTGTGTGTGTGTGTGTGTGTTTGTTTTGCCTTCACTCTCACTACTGCCTGCTTTAAGTGAAATCACTCAATTCTTTCAGGAAGAGACTTCGGAGACCTGTGGAGGAGAAGAGGGAGTAGAGACGGAGAAACAAAGTAGGTGCATGTGTGTGTGAAAGAGAGAGAGAGAGAGTCCACCTTCCAAATAAGTTCCATTAATCATGGGCCTGAGTCTAATGTAACTAATATTTTACAATTAGAGGAGACAAGATGGAGCTGGGGGCCATCTATCTCCCTTACACCACATGATCATCGATTCATAAGAGGTGAAGAGAGAGAAAGAGGAGAGAGGTCCGCACGCGCACTCTCAAACACACACTTTCACCGGTCAAGCACGCGCTCCGAGACCCACGTACACGAGCACATATGCTTAGAAGAAAATGGAAGGATGCATGTGAATGATGACATTTTCTGTTCGTACTGTATCTTTAAATTGAAAGCACGGAAATCCTAAAACCTAAAAATGAGAAGAACAATAGATCCTCACATGTAAGACGACATGTTTCAACATAATTCAGTTTGTCACATGCAAAATAAAATAAAATTGTTAATTATGTAATGCAGTGGTTTCATTTTAGATGATGAGGTGTTTTTGTAGAGCGCACTGCTGAATTTTCCTGGTTATTAATGCAGCATTTAGAATCATGAAATTATACTACACATAAACAAAAGTGGAAAAAGAAACAAATATGCACAATTCTGGACTTAGAGAGCACACTATGGAACAAATTCAAGAGTTAACTTCTGGATTATGATAGTTATTTATATAAAGAAAATGACATAAATCTGCACTGTATTTCCAATTTCTGTCCTGGGATCCCTACACTGTTCTTCTCTTATAGTCTTTCATTTTTTCCTATTAAAGTTTGGGTGAGGGTGTCACTGTGCAGACTGTAAAGTTCACTAAGGCAAATTCAGGTTTGACTGGATTTTGTGACTGTTTGTGTGAATGAAGTGTATTTTGTATTTTCATATTTTGCTCTCAGCTCTCTCTTCCAAAACAGGTCTAGATCTTAACAAACGATTTTCTGATTACATCAAATGTAAGGAATCACTCAGGGAAGACACTGTATTTTTGAATATAGCAATGAACAAACAATGAGAGAGGAAACAGTAGCATGCACTGAAGCATGGCACATATATCATATTGTGTCTTTCTGACTCTGTTATTGAAGAGGAGAAAGAGCTGTAATCAGGATTCTTACAAGTCCAAGTCTCTTGTAGCCTTATAACAAATTACCTGACTATGAAATTAGTTTTTTTTTCTTTTTTTAATACATTTTAATGACACATTAAATTTATTTTTCTAATAATGTTTTAATACCACCTGAAAGCCTTTAACGCGCTGCTCCAAATACAATTCAGATCATTTTTTTTCTATCTATATGATTTTATTTGTCCCTGTATTAGTTGTGTGTTAACAGTGTACGGTTACTAAATCTCAAAAAACTCCCAGAACACACTCACTGTTTACATCTGCAATGCAACATGCAAAATACAACTAGAGTGGAGCAGCCCTACCCACCACTCTCCAGCAAAACCTGGTCTGCCATGCCCTCTAGTGGTCAAACCAGAACACTGCACTGCAAGACCCCCGCTCCTAATGTAAAGGAGGAGGGAAAATTAGAAGCAGCTGAACAAATGAGCAGAAAGACGGGTTCATCAGCAGGTCACCATCTGCCCAGCGACCAACCAAATGCTGGCACAACTGCAACCTCTGCAGAGCGTCATCGCCTCGAACACATCAATCCGCATGTAGACACACACAAGACAATTATACAACACGCCAGCGTGCATGCACAAACATGTGCTTACACACACGGCTGCACAACATGCAATGGAGGAAAATGAGGGGAAATGGGTACTGGAGAGAGAGAGAGAGAGAGAAAAATGAAAGACAAAGAGAGACAGAGCAAATGACAAGACAGGAAGTTAAATCAAGGGCAGAGAGTGGTGTTCATCATACTGTGAAAAAGGTCACCTGAACAACAAACAGCAACGCGCACACACACACACACACACAGGCCGGATGGAATGAAAGATGCCTAATGTGTTTTTTAATCAGACAAATGTGTGTCATTACATGGGGACACACACCTCCTCAAATGTACAGTATACACACAGACACACACACATCCTCACATGCAAACACATATGCGCCCAAAATGTACACACAACATATAAACACATAGACACATAACCAGTAATATCCTGATTGTTATCCTGATCCAGCCACACGTATGTTTGTGTGTGTGTGTGTGTGTATGCAGATATAAACCAGTCAAACAGTCACTTTCTCCGGATGTGAGTTTTATTGGGAACAGACTTTGAGATTCGTGGCATGACGCTCCCCCCGCTACTACCCCCGTCCACTCCCGTCCCCACATCTGGTGCACTGTAGCTGATCCGTTTAAAAATTAGTCAGACATTGACCTCGGCAGCCTTTGGGGTCCTGTCGTTGGGTGGGTGGGGGGGCTTGTAAAATATTTCTTTCTTTAAAAAGCAGAGTCAGCTGAACTGTGCTGGGAGGAAATGCTGGCACTTGTGTGGGAGATACTGCATGTTGTCACTTTTACTGACAACAGTTAGTACACTACAGTACACCTCCCTCACACATCTACAAACACATCTATATTAGTAGAGTGGTGATGAGTTTATTCTGCAGACAACCTCTAAACTCACTTCTCGTTGTATTTAAATGTCATCCTTGACAAATCAATTAATCTAAGTGTTACAGCCAAAAGAAAGTGACATAATAAAATGATTGTTGTTTTACTATTATTATTATTTTTAACATCATAAATAAATGGTATTAGAAAATATACTCCACCTAGAATGTTCCTATTAGTAGTAATTAAAATTATTTTCTCTAACTGTTTCAATAATTATCTTTTTACATAATAGAAAATGTAAATTTTACACGTGAGACCTGATCATTTGAAATGAAAATCCTCAGTGGCCATTCAGACTTTATACTGTATATACACATATCCTACAACATTAATACCACCTGGTGGTGAACTTGGATAAACTCTACTACAGAAAAAGTCCATAGTGATATGTATCCTGAAACATAACATTGTCTGTTTTTCCTTAACGTTAGTGCATCTGTTGTCTAAACCTACCCACAGACAGGACTGTGGAGGCCCAACCCCCGGCTCAGGTGCACTTTGTATAATCTCCATCCACTCCCAGCCACCTGCTTGTATCTTTGGTGTAGCTCATACTGTAAATGTAGTTCTTTAGTCTTTCATTCAGTTAATAATACTGGATTATGTGACTGCCTCTGGACATAATCCAGTCTCCTCTCACACGGTGCCTCCGAATTCCAAAACCCTGAGACAGGGTTGGTTTGCAAAAGTTTGGCCATTTGAAAATGTTTCCAGTTTTTACATCAAGTCAAAGAATGCAGTTCATTCTCGAAACAAATTGTTCTCTTCATGAAGTGCTGCCTGTTGTGTAATCTTTTGTCAGAGTTTGTTTGAGACTTGTTAGTTTATTGAACAGGGTAGGTAGGTGTTTGAAGTCCAGGGGTGGGGACTGGATTCAACACCAACCTTCTTCATGGTTCACATTGTTAACATTATTGTGAACAAAAACAACTACACCCTAATTTCACTTGCATTTCAGAGGCACAACAAGTTTCCACCGTTTGAAGAGCTTTAATTCTTGAACAATGCATGTTGGGAAGTCTTAATAATTTGTGGTAGTGTTGTTTTGTTTAATAGCAACTTAATTCATTTAGTGAGTTCTCTAAGAAATTTCTTTAATCTATTCATTATTTTAAATTTTAAGACTTTTGCTTATAAGTTATCAGCTGTTTCCACAAAATGAATATATATAGCATTTATAGAATTTACACTGTCATGTTATCTACAGCATTTTGTTTTCAATCTCAACAGAATAATTTAAAGGTTTTGTTAATTTTAATGTGTTTTGATAGACAACGTTATCAAAACCAAGTAGTACAGACCAGAATAGTCAAAGAGTACAGAGCAGTCATGAAGAAGGAACTCAATGTCAAGAAGGACTGATATGAGTGTGTACTCACATATCTAATCTGAGAGTCATTTGCTCTTGTAATTTAAATATCTGAATTTTCCTGTTACAATGTGCCATGTGGGGCACACTGAGCATGCTCACATCAATCCTATCATCTCTATACTGTTTCGCTACAGCTACTTTACGAGCACCTTAGGGAGACAAAACGATGCAGACTGTAATTTAGTTGTGTGCGTCTACATCATGACCACAGTCTGTGAAGCTTAAATTGACTGAGAGATAATAACTTGCATTGCAAGTGACGGACGACTCCAAACAGTTTACCCACTTGCGATCGCGCAGTCACACTCACCTTCCTTATTCTTAAACTGTCAGGAGTGAAGAAATTAAAAAAACATGAAACAGGCCGTCGCTTGGTGACAATCTTTTTTTTTTTTTTTTAGTTTGAATACATTTTATTTTTATTATAAGTACAGTTCAGTAGTTACAAAACGAAGCATCTGCCATGAGGATACAGCAAAACAGAAAGAGTGTTCAGCTCACAAGACAGGTTTTATACATAATAATGTGGAGTGGAATGCTCGTTATAGCTGGTTCAGAGAATGAGAGAGCCCAAGCGAGACTCTCCCCTTTAATCTCTCATCTTTACACCCCTGGAAAACAGAGACAGGGTCAGAGGTCAAAGCCATCGGTCAGTGCCTCCAGCAGGATACGTCTGATTGGTTTACTCAGACCCCATTTCCAGAATCCCCTCTTTTCAGACACCCTGTTACATTTCCCTACATCCATCACTTCTCATTTTTCATACTCTTCTCACTCTTCTTATTTTAGTTTTGAATCCCCTATTTTCCTGGCATATTGACATTGAAAGATGATTAATTGTAACCTACATAAATGAAATTAAAATGAAAAAAAAAAAAAGAAAACTGAAGTTGTACTGTACAGCAGAATCTCTTCAAGATGGAATTTGAGCACTGAAAATCAGCCAGGCTAAAGCAGTATTAGGCCTTCGCTGTGTGTCAACATGGGGTTTGCATACAAAAGAAATGTGGGGAACAATCTGTCAAAGCCACATACAGTATAGAGGTTGATCAAACTAAAAAAAAAAAAGGAAGTGTAATATTTGGACTGTACATACCGCATTTTAATTTTTCTCTGGGTTCACAAAATATTACGTAGAAACATTTCACAATGCCAAGGGACACACAAACACACACCTTCAGTTTAGTTAGTTAGCTAGTTTTGTACTGTATAGGTTGGATTTATAATACTATCACAGTGCAAAATACTTCTGAGAACCAAAACAAATGAAAGAAATAAGAAAGGATAAAGTCCCTCTATTCATAATGGATTTTGTATATATGGGGGCAAATATGTTTGCAGCACAGGAGACGATTGTCATCTTTTTTCTTTTTTTCTTTTTTGTTGATCAATAAATGGAGAAGGCATTAATGTACAGTACATATAAAAATTAAAAATAAAACCGACCCTACGTCCTACAGTCTAGCACAGCTACATAGCTTTGTAGAAGCAAGAACAGATGACTTGTATCTAAGGCTATACACAATATGTCTTTTTTCCAGTTTTTTGTTTGTTTTTTTCTCATTTTAAAGTAAATACATCAAACCATTTTCAGTAGTCAGTAACACTGTGCAACAATGATTGGTGGTAGTATTTTACAAACATCTGCAACACTAGAGTCCTTGAGGTTGACATGGAAGATGAAGAAAAAAGGGTGGAGGATGATAAAGAAAGAGACTGTTCCCCCTTTTTTTGACTTTGAGGTTTTTTTTTCTTTATTCTTCTCTGTTAAACTGCAGAAGAATGCCTACCTTTTGAGAGAGTGGCCGTGCAAACTACTGTCGCTTCTTTGCTTTTGCTTTTCACAAATGTTTTAAAACTTCTCACTTTTTTTTTTACTAATGTATATCTCTCTATGTACATTAAGCATCTATGTGCGCTGTGTTGAATGATACAGGAAAAGAAAAATGGACAAATGGAGCCGTATGGCAGGGCGAGGGCATGTACTAGACTGGTTATGGAAAGGGCAGTTTGAATAGGCTGTCTTCTTCTTAGTTATCATTAGCACCACCTTCATAAAAAGTCAATCATAACTATGAATTCCTGCCAGCAATACCTTAACATTTCTGGAAACAAGCTTGTATTGTAGATTGTCATTTGGTGCCCTGTTCTCTGGTAACCATAATCAGTGTGATGCATGGCCATGGAACATACATAATTGACTCTATGACAGCTGAAAGGAGAGCCACCAAGTGGCTGGTCTGACAGGAAATGCGCTTGGTCTCTGACAACAGTCTAGTAAAATTGAGTTCTTATTCTACAGTAAAATACATTCCAGGTACAATATAATGGTGGTCCTTGGACATGTCAAATAACTTTCTTCTTCATTTAGCAAGAGAGAAGTCTTTGAAAGCACTACACTTCAGTCCTAATTAAAAAAAAAAAAAGATTACTTTTCTAGCTCAAGGAATGTATCAGAAATTTACAGGGCCAGTTACAGGAAGTGCTAATCAGACAGGTAGTCTCATCAAAATAAAAGAAAGGGAAAAAAAGACATTGTATAAGAGATAAGACAACAAAGACAAGGGGCATTCAGACCGCAGGAGACAAAACAGGAAAGTTGCCGTCACTTTGTTTAGTGTCCAAGGACGCTTGCAAATGTCATTAGGTCCATCTCGTGAATCCGTCCCCCAAAGGGACGTCCCAAACTTTCTTTCATTTAGTCCTCACCTTCTCTTGACTCTGACGGTAGTATGTGTTTTTTTCATCTTAAATAAAGTCTTTGTTATAGTGTATTCCTTCATTTATCCTTCATCCTCCTTCTCATCATTGCCTTCATCATCATCCTCATCATCCTGCCTTGCTCCGTTGAGGGCCGTTAGTCTTTGTTTACAGCATGGGCGTCCAGGCCCTCTGGGTCACCTAGGTTATGGTTGTTAGGGTGGTTAAGGTCGTTGTTAAGATGGTTGGGGTCGTGGGTCAGCGCGGGGTCATGGGTCAAGGTCTGGTCCTCCTCTCCCACCCACAGATGCACTACAGCCAACGAGAGAACAAGAGGCAGATTAGCACCAAGGACCCAACAAACCGACCCCACTCTGCAGCACACACACACCCTGTGCACTGAATCAAATGGATGGAAGCCTGTCAGTTTTTGCACTGACCAAATGGCCAAATGTGTCAAACATTAAAGACTTTAATAATTTCACATATATTACAGAAGAAAAGAAAAGCTAAAAACTGTAATTATGTCAGTGTCATGGCTGACATATTTAAAGAAACGTATCTCCAGTCCTAGACAAATGAAACCAAGTCTATTATCATATATACCACTAGAAATAAGCAAAGAATGTATTAATTTCAATGAACTGATCCTTTGAAGCATTTTCCTTGGGTTTAAAGTCTATACAGTACCGGATCTGCACCCATAATACTGCGTATATAAAAAAACAGAGACAATATGGGAAGCACACGGCTCACTGTGAGGAATTTGATGTTTAACTGTGTGTACTTTTATGCTGATGATGTGTGATTTGATTATAATGACTATCCTGCAACCTACTATCGCTTTCACTGTAACTAAGTATCAAGGTCTAAGGTCTCCTTACATTAGCAAGGTCAGCAGAGCTTGTGTTAGATTGTTATATCCACTGTACAAATCTACTGTTTATTTCTTTCAAATTTTATTTTTGCATCTTCTATACACAGCAGCCTTTCGCTCGCTGTGAGACTGTGATAGCGTGCTCGGAGAAATAATCATTTCTAAAATGAAACAAGATGCTAACACATTATGGTTATGACAACTGGAGTAGCTTCATACTTGTTACAAGCAACTTGGTTGGCGTAATAAGTGTGACAGGAAGTGTGACATTGGGTGAGAAGTGAAGTGAATAATTCTAATAAAAAAGTTTGAAGACTCGGTGAGACAGTAAGAAATGCATAACTGTAATTAGGTCCCACAGCAGAGGCTACTAAATAATACAACTTGTCCCCGGGCCCCCCCCCCCCTTTCTTTTCTACACTTTCATTCCCTCAGCAACTTCTTAGAAAATTATTTTGCAATAAAACTGAATGCTGAACACATTTGCATGTCATGTTCTTTTAAAGTGGCGTTATGAATCTGACAAAACCAAATTAAAACACGGCTTTATTTGAGCTGTGCTTTCGCGAGGATGGAAATGGATATCAAAATGAAAGGAAGTGCTGCAGTAACAGAGGGAAAATAAAGAGCTAATAACATGATAAAACATCTCTTAGATTCAGCACTGAGTAATAACTCTCTGGCTGTCTGTGCATGGAGCGAGCAACCCCAACATCACTGTGCAACCAACATTTACTGTATGTCTCATACGGGCTTCTGCTTTTAATACTCCATGTTACCACTTTGAGATCCCAGTGATACAAAAGGATAATTCAAATAGCTTTTTATACTATAATGATATTGGTAGAAGATGATCGGCTGATTGAAAAATTAGAACATATAAGATCAAATGAAATTTCTAATGGGCACTTATCATATTCTAAATCATGCAAAACACCATCAACATTTCTATCTGTGAGTCAAACTCTTTTATAGTCTACATCACAGATTCTAATTCCTTACTAGTGAGGAATGAGAGATCATAGCCGTGTTTCACCTCAAGGTGGCAAGCTAAGACAGTAAATGACATACTGAAGCATACATATATTTGGACAAGCAATTTCTCTGACTGGAAATTTAAAACATTTCTGTATTAAAAGTGATAACAAAAATGTCACAAAAAAACCCTCACTGCAAAAAAAAGAAAGATCCATCCACCATTATACATCATTCATTTGTCCATGTTCCTCATATTTACTACAGTGACATTCACCTAACTGGGAAGTACAAAAGCCTCCATAAGTAAAATAAACGTAAAATTTTACACGTAAGTAAAATACAACAAAAAAAGTTCTCTTGCTTTGAGGCTTCAAAAAGTGTCTAGTGTCTTCCCAAGGGCACTTCTTGATTTTGACTTCCCTGTAAAGAAACTTCCTGTAACGAGCTCCAGATTAGGTCCCATATTTGATTTTCACTGTTCATTAACTAAGCCACCTGGAATGTTATTATTTAAGCATGGTGCTCCTTCTCCCCAAACAACTGCCGCTGCGAAGGGGGAGAGATTTCCCGGCCA
This sequence comes from Ctenopoma multispine, assembly GCA_034779795.1. Classification (NCBI taxonomy): domain Eukaryota; kingdom Metazoa; phylum Chordata; class Actinopteri; order Anabantiformes; family Anabantidae; genus Ctenopoma; species Ctenopoma multispine. The sequence goes on from JAUYWH010000018.1 coordinate 24,979,546, forward strand.
ACTTTATAGATTTAGCATAACTTCCCCTCGCAGTTTTTAATTTCCCCGTTCGGGCAGGCGGCAGATGCACCTCACAGACACAGCAAACCTGTCTGGAATTCATTTATCACATGAATGCAGAGCTTATCTATTTGTTTTCTTAAAACACTCTGCCCTTCTTTGGGGGGTTTATGGGGTGTGTATACATGATGGTGGCATGATATAAATAAAAAAAATGTTTCAGTAAAAATGATCCAGTATTTATTATTCGATATTTAAGCCAATAAACAACAGTAAAGCACAGTCAAACGCCACAACTCTCTTAAACCACAGTATGAAAGATTACACTGAATACGCCCTCTTGTGGCGTGTCGTGAGATAACAAACGGAGACAGGGGTGGTTACTGGGTAGGAGAGGACCTTGGAAAGGAAAACATATGGTGTGAGAACACACAGCTCCAGAATCCATCCACTGTTAATACATGTGTCATGCTTAACAGAATGGATAAAAGGGAAAGGGGATGGAACAATGGCATACTACTGCACTCTGAGCATGTGTCAGAGACCGCCTGGGGATACGGTGGACTGTGTGTGTGTGCGCACGTGTGTGTGTCAATAAATGTGAATGTGTGGTCTCAGAGGTATCACCCAGCATTAATAGAAGTCTGTGAAAGCATCACACAACAGGCTCTCACCATGTACAAGCTGCCATTTTGTAGCTTAACACCCTATGATTCTTGAGACTGATAGTGTGGCACATCTGTACGGCACTTCTTGATATTAAAGGCATAATACGGATAATAGTAAACAGTGAAATCGTTTCACAACCAGTCCTGTTGACTGTCTAGTGTATTAATATACTATATCATTATATGTACAGTATTTTCGAATTGAATTAATTTATTTCCCCAATGCTGTTAGCACCACAGCTGTTGAGATGGAGGTAGAAATGTAATAGAAATCTGATAATCCAAGCTTTTCTCCTAAAAAATACATTTCTATGCAACTGCAACTGCAAATACATTTTAGTCAAAAGCTAGCTTTTTGTTAACACGATGAGGACGTTGATACGTAGTAAAGTAAAATGTTCCCAGACATTGTATTTCCTTTCCCTCAAAATATCCCAGTTAAAATATCCCATCTTCCAGTACAAAATCCACTTTGTCTGATTAGAGCATTATAGTTATGTTTTATGCTCGGTTTAGCATATGGTTAAGGTTAGGAAAAGTATCATCTAAACTAGTACGACGCCCACCCCCAGTCTCATTGTGTCCAAAAGTTTATGGAGACAGACTTTGCCAAATCTAGCTTAATAAACTAAACTACCTGCATGGCTAGAGAACTCTAGATGACGACTCCTGACCTGGCGGTCAGGGCTCACCAGGAAGGGTCACATTTGAGTGTCACAAAATGATGAACGAAATAGGAATTTGCCATTTCTCACTCACGTCCTCATATTCATTATACATGACTGCAGATTACTTGATGAAATTCAGTGGACTTCACCCAGAGTGTAAAGTCGAGCTGTGTGAACCCTCTCTGTGCCACTGGTGGCTGTGGCTCCTTTGCTCCCTGTCCCAGGCTTCCGGGCCCTTACACTCAGGAAAGTGTTGTTCTTGGCACAGCCCCGACTCATTGTACAGCCCAGTATTTATAAATATGTAAATATGAGCGGCACCAGGCATAACACAGCCCGCTTGTATACACCGAGGGGGAGCGACGAGGAAGTGAGCGCACGAACCCACCCCTCCACCCCCCCACCCCCTCTCCAAAATTGTATTTTTAGATGGTTTTAATGAATACAGGATGTTTATAGTTACCATTCCCTGTGATTCGCACAAAAGATTAGAAAAATCCACATCCACCCTGCTACCCCTCCTCTGCACCCTTCCCACCCTCCTCCACCGAATCCCTCAAAGCACTACTAAAGAAGAAGAAGGGGTGAAGTGGGGGGGGGGGGAGGAGGAGGAGGGGGAGGGGAAAGCAAATTTGTGGTGGAACACAGCAGGATTGTTGTGCTCTCAGTCTGCGTTCGCCTCAGATCCCTATTAGACAAACAGAGAATGGTGTTAAGGTGCAACAAAGAGTGACGACAAACTCCTTTGTGAGGGCGGAGGAGGAGGGGGAGGTGGTGGTGGTGGTGGTGGTGGGGAGTGCTGTGCGCAAGAGAGACAAGACAAGCTGTGCAGCGAAGAGGTTGCTCACGAAGCGACTTCAAGGCGGAGCGCAATTTGTGTTATTTCTGTGTTTTTAAAGTTGAAAAAAAAAAAAATAAAAATACAAAAGCCAAATCAATATGTGCAAGAAATGCGTAAAACAACAACAAAAAAAAAAGGTTACCTGTTTCCTGTTGTCTGTGATAAGGTGTTTTCGTTGTGCACAATGACTCTATGTCAAGTTGTTTTCTTTTTATAAACTCAGTTTTGTTTCGCTGCAAACTCTCAGGTTTAATATGAGGAGATGCATGTGACAGGATTTGAAAGATTCAGAGGAGGAAAAAAAAAAGAAAGTGTAATTCAAATAAAACAAAAAAACAAAATGAATGATTGGAGTTGGGGAAACACAATGAAGTGAACGTTAGTGGCCTCTTTCTATCTTTCGCTCTCTGTCTCCAAAACTATTTCTGAGGCTAAAAGATTGCTGGCTTGATAATACCTCCGCTGAGCAATTTAAGCCCAAACACTCTGATGCTACAATCTGTCTTCTCTGCCTGATAGCGCTTTTCTCCCCTCTCCTCTCCAAATTACTTTCTTTCATATCTAATTATATTTGCTAATGATCTTATAAGAGAATAATGGAATGTGCTTGATCTATTACCTTTTTTTTTCAATACATAAATACAATGCGGGGGAAATGACTATTGGAGACAGGAGGAAATGTTTTTTTTTAATGTTTTTGATGAGAGGGAAAATGAAGCTGGGAGCTGCAGGGTCATTAATGGGCTATGAACACAGAGGTCATCTCTCACATTCTCTTTGACATTTCTCTCATCTGACGTGCTGAAACAATCACAACCTCATCCTCACTCTCCATTCTTGCCCTCTTTTTGCGTCGCACTTTCTTGGTAATCTTCCAGATATCAACCTCGAGTCTCTTTGATCTTCTAATGGAAACACTGAACTTTGTTAGGTGCCAATTCAAGTGTCATTCGCTTATGGTCTGGTTTTTGTGTTGAACCTCGAAACTCTCAAGGCTGAATCTTCATGAGCGAATCAAGAAAACATCACAGGATATTAATTAAAAAGAAATGAAAAAGTCTGTTGCACAAGGAAACTTTTTTAAGGGGTGACCAGAACGGTGCCCATGCATTTGAAAACGATGTCCAACTCAACTTTAACCCTGATTTTAGGTGATAATAAACTGTATGTCATGAATAATGAAAATGTTTGGTTACTGTAGACAATAATCAATACTGTAAACTATACATTATCAAAAATGTGTAACTTTATGTTTTCTGATATGAAATAATTACATTGAACTTTAATTGAATTATTTATTATTCTAAATAATAATGATTTATTTCAGACTCATATTCAGTCAGTTCTCGTGCTGCTGATTTTACATTCATTTATAATCAGCAGCAAGCACCTGCCACCTTCTGAGTGTGGCAAAGAGGGAACCACAATCAAAAGATTTGGTAGGGCTGTGCCACCCCTGTCTAGCTGTTTTGACCCGCCCCTGAGAATACCACAAAGAATGTTTCTACTTCTCTTTCTTGAATGTTTCAACAAATTCTGTACAGATTTTCATATAATCACATAAGAAAAATAATATGTCTCCCTATTCTAATGATGGCTTTCTGGTCTTCCACTTACACTTTAACTGAATAGCTCTTCGCTCTTTCTGTTGCCAAACCCCTGTCCCATCCTGTCCCTCCCTCGCTCTCGTCCTCTTAAGCCTCTTCTCCATCCATTTCTCCCCCAACCCCCCCCCATTATTATTTTTTTCTCTCCACAGGCCCTAGGACAAGCCAAGCCATGACAGGCACTCTAAACCCCCTGCATTAATGGAAGGAAATGGCATTCGATCCCTGTTTGATCTCCTAATCATTTCTGCTGAAATGATAATTAGTGCCCTTCCAATCCTCCCACAGAGGAGGAGAAAGGGGTGGGTTGAGGGGGAGGGGGGTAAATACATAAATAGAAAAGAAAAAAAAATCCTCTTGCTTTTTAGACCCTAAATGACATCTCTGTCACCAAGCCGGGTATGTTCATAACCAACAAGTGCTTTCCTCCACTTCGAATTCCCCCGTTCCCATCCTTTACACACACTCAGACACACAGAGACACAGTGCCTGGCGACTGCTGTCTGTGATTCTTTTCAGCTGACATAATCCTGATTGATTCGTTCAGCAGATAAAAAACTTGGTCCACTTCTGCCCTTTTACTGGGGGGGCTGGAACATAATACAGCCTTTTATTCAGCAACAATGTAACATAATGGCGTTGGAATGTGCAGGGGGGAAAAAAGGCCACATCTTAAATGCGTGTGACACACTGTGCTTTGAAAAAGCCTCTAGTCTAATGTAAAAGACAGGGAAAAATAATAAGAAAAAGAGAGGAATAAATCATTACACAGCCAGAGTGTCTTCTATGAAGTTCAAATGAAGGCTGCTTTAATTCTTGCTTTCTTTAATTTTCTGGTCTCTTCTGGGTGTGGCTATTCACAACTTTGTGCGTGTTCTGTAACTTTACATTGTCATCGTGTTCTCACATTCTCATGCTTAAGGGGCAGAAATAGGTGAGGTCATCTCATGTCCTCAGATAGCAGCCATGTGCCTTTTTTCCTTTTCTTTTGGAAGCCCTTGTGCCTACATGTACTACCACTCTTTCCCTTCTTGTGTGAGATATGGACAAAGGCTAAAGGCCCCCGTCAATGGATGTTTGTATGAGTGAGTCTGAGTCTGAGCACTAAAGCACTGTACTGGAATGTAAAAGTGGACTGTAGCAAATTGAGTTTGTCTTTTCCATAAGGCCTTGTAGAATTCAAAAAACCCTACCTGCAGCATTTACAGTACGGCTTTTAAAATCTCACTTCACAAAGTGTCTTTAATGTGATTATATGTTATTAAATGTGTTTCAACTTACAGCACAGTACTTCTGTGGAGCTTTTTTCGGCTATGGCATTTCTCACCTTTCTTATATTTTTAAAATGTCTACTTCATTTTTAAAAGCTGTGAAGAAAAAAGTAGAGACACAAAACGTCAATAATCTATAGTTATTGTGCAACTACTACATCTACCTGTTCTACAAAGATGACATTAAAAATGATTTGTGCTGATTCAATGGAAAGATAAGCTGTACGAGTTGATTGAAAGACAGAATTAGCACATTAAAAATGGCGAAATGGATGTCTAATGCAACAATGAGTCTTTTTAAGTTGGAAAAGATGTGTAAGTTGATATTTTAGAGCGGTTTTACCTAACTGTGTATATAGAAAACCTAAAAGGTCATAATCTGTCTCTTTGTCCCTGACGGTGTTTAATACCCGTTTAAACACTTTTAACATTAGGGAAAGGGAGACAAATTATGACCTCTTTTATTCTTGACAAATGTATGACCTGTCACGACCTTTAACATCTGAAATTCAATTTCCATCATGAGGGGCTTTGAGCTGACAAATCTTGCTTTGGTTTAAAGTGCACCGCCAATAAACTACCAAGGACAAGAGAACAGACGGCCTTCCTGCGAGCCAGTCGTATTAATTGTAGGTGCTAATCTCCAACCCATGGCCCTCCCCAGAAACGCACGGTGTTATCTGCACCAGCACGATGGCGGTGACATATCTGGTTGCTAATTCGGGGTGGCATGAAGCCAGGTGGGAGATGGGGAGGATGAAGGAGCCTGTTGATCAGCCATTGAAAAGTGTCCCTGAACCCATCCATTTGACTACAAAGGAAGAAGAGGAGTGTGATGACACAGTAAATATGTGTGTATTTTGGAAGGAGACAGACAGCAGCAAATAGGGCAATATTATATAGGGCAATATGCATATATAGGACAACAGTTAAGTGTGTTGTCGACTCTATAATACTCACTCCCAAAGACAGAGACAGACAGAAAAATAGAGCCTGTCACCTGAGTGATGCATCTCAACCTAAAATAATGAAGCCAAAATATCATACATTTCATTAAGTATAGTGTCTGATCAGTCAGTGTCCTTCAGGCTTTTCTTTAAATCAATGAGTGACGTCCGTAAAATGGTGTCATTTTAAATGTTGGCATTAGATAGGCTCCAGCAAAATCTAAAAAGTTAAACATAAAGACAGAAAGCAGACAGAAGTCTGGAGATTAACAAGAAAGACACCAGAGCAGCAACCCAGCCCCAGCTATCATAGTTATCATTCATATTCACAGAGAACCTGTCGCTGGTTCCCAGCATTACCATGGCGTGGGGAGAGATCTCCCAAGCTTCTGTACAGATAAATAAATGACAGCAATTTGGAATGTGAAGATGGAGAAGCCTCGGAGGGCCTGGTGGTTGGTTGAAGTCGGCAGAAAGGAGTAGGAGACATAGGCTCTGTGAACAACTGTAACATGAGCATCAATTTAGTATATCAAGGTGCGGGCACTTGCCATATGTTGAAGCTCTAATAGGCAAGACTGTTAAGATTTATGGAAGTAGTTCTCAATTACCTCCTACTTCCAGTGTTTCCTGGAGCAGCTTTAATCGAAGTCTAATGTTGCACGTGTACTTTTGTCTTTCATTATCATCGTGGAACATGAAAAACTTGATCAAGAAATAAATAATCTAACTACTGATGGTAGTTCAGTGTGTGTGTGGACACCGACATGTCTCCTTACAGCCACTAGGGGTGAGCGCAGCAAACTGTGAGGGAAGGAAAAAGTGAATAGGAGTAATAAAAAGGCGAAGCAGACAACTACTCCAGAGCCTTAAATGTCTATTTGTCACCAAAGTTGACTGTTGATCAACTGTTTTTACATAATTTGATTGTTTTCTAGCCCAAGATGAACACTACATAAAACCAGTTCACACATAGAAAACCTCAAGCCAGGTGTTCAGTCTCCTTGTAACATAACATTTGCCCAAACCCATTAACAACAGAACCCAGGGGTTCGTTTTGGAGGCAAAAGAAGACAGGTCCCTAAAAAGGACTAGTTAAAGTGTTCAAATGCTTTTCAATACAACAGATCTTCTCCCTTGTATTGTTAATGGAATAATAGTCAAAGTTGTTTGATTATGGTCAAAAGGTTCTAAACAACTAAACTGCAACCACAAAAATGCTGCATCAAAACATAATCCATCCTGTTCAGCGCGTTTTCTACAAAAGAACACAAGAACATAATCTTTAGGAGACAAGATTTAGGATTTAGGGGTTGTCCATTCAGCATTTGCGGGCGCATGAGACTCCTGGAGGTTCCTGGAGTGGTGGAACGTCTGCAAAAAATGCTTCTAAAGACCATGGAAGGCAATTCCCTGATGTTCTACACTAATGTAGCAATGTGCACAATGATGCGATGAAACTCAAACAAAAGCCATTGGTTGACAATGCTTTTCTTCCATAAAACACACCTGGAATGGCTGAACCTCAGGGACAACAGGCAAGAGAAATGACCATGACAGAGGCTGTTGCGAGCGCAGAATCAAGCGAGTGTAAGTATAGTTAATGATAACATAGTGTGGAATAAATCACTAATCACATTTACTTCCTGCAATGCCATTGGCCAAAAAAGCCTAAAACACTGCAACATGAATTTCTACTTTTCACAAAGATTTCAGTGTATTAGGCATTTTGGGTTATATCATTCCCCATTAAATCCTGGAGGAACTGATTTATATGCCATTTATAACCACCTCTTATAATGTTTTGTTTGTCATGCATATTTATAATCAAGATCCAAGTAATTTTCCATTTTTTTCTTTTCATCTTTTTGGCAGATTCATGAAAATGCCAACACTTTACAGCAGTTTAGCATTGCTAATAACCATATATTTGTGTTTCTTGTTTCTGTTTCTTCCTCCTACAAACTCCCCGTACACACACTTTCACATCAGCACTTCAGTTTTTCCATGATGTAAAGAGAGAGAGAGTAAAAAAAAAGAAGAAAAAAAGCAGAGCACCTGGCTTCTTTTTAACGTGGTTTCACAGGCTTTCAGTGGTCTCTGATGATTCAACAGTTGCTGCTACAAACATCTGCTGCCTGCTCTTAGCAGATCTCAATTAAGACTCATACAGCCGTGCATGCCATACCTAATTTATGCTTAAGCTTTTGTTTTTTCTTGCCTTGATTTTCTTATTTTATTTTTTTGTGCCAAAAGAGGGAAAAAGGCCAAAAGGTCTGACAAACCCTACTCAAAGAGGACATTACGAGGTGGAAAGACAGAGACACTGAGAGGAGGTTGGAGGTGCTGGCAAGAGACTCCAGAAAAGCGGCATTTGTGCCAACATTGGCATCACTTTTAAGAAAATAAGAGAAAGAAAAAAAAAACATCAACAAACATTGACAAGCAGCAGCCTAAAGCCCTCCCTCGTTTGTTTCTTTCTCGTTTTTTATTTTATTTTTTTTTTAAGAGGCCCCGGAAAGAAAGCGACAAAAAAGAAGGAGTGAGTGTTGATATGATTATGTAAATGTAAACAGGATTTCCTGCCGACTGGAAGCCGTTTCTCTCTTTCTCTCTCTCTGACCCATTCTCCTTGCAAATCTTCCATTTAAGACGAATTCCCCCGGGGAGGCCGCTCTGCCGTTACTTAACGGGATAATTATGATATACGAACCCCCACCCCCCCACAGACACGTACATACACACACACACACACACACACCTACTCTTCCTCCTTCTCTTTGGTTTCCCCCCGAAGCTCTCCATTTCTCTTTTCCTGTGTGTCACTCTCTGACATTTCCTCTCCGGCCTTTCTTCTCCTGTCTTTGCTGGACAGTAAGACTGATTTCTCTCCAAACTTAGGTTCACCTAATATGTTTTTTGTAGGCCAATATGGAACTTGCACTGGCTGTCAATATTGACCACTGCTGCTGTTGTCATGTTTAAAAAGTGTGTTTGTCTGTTTTAAAAATGATTTTATGCTATAAATATTCCCTGTACAATTCAATTCTTGTCATGGTGAAGATGTTTTCATAGTCCATTATCTGCCACTAAAACTTTAGGCTCCACAACTCCTACAGAGGCTTATTATGTCATTTGTTTAATGCCAGAAAAATCAGATGTTGCATTTTTATCTTTAAATTAAAAATGCATTCCCACAAAAAAAGAGAAACATAGCAAGCAATATACAGCAAAAATGTGGATTTTTTTTCTAGCTCGATTTCTGTAGCTATGGTAAAGAATTTAGCTCAGTCATAACAACTGGCTGATGATATATGTTAAAAATCCAGTTTAACTTTTTTAGCAAAAAGACAAATCTGTCTATCATAGCAATACACATCACATCCATATAACTATGTTTATTATCATCCTCTACCAGAAACACTTTATACTTGACCTTTTTTTGAATGTGAAAGGCCTCTTTAAGATTCAAATGTATGTTTTACAGGATATCATGGGTTATTCTTAAATAGTTGCATGTGACATGGATCTCGTTTTCTACTGTTTTTTTATTTCAATTGTCAGAACTTCTTAACATTAGTTGCTCTGACTTTTAATTTAAAATAATGTGCTGAATATATGAACTTCATCCAGCTCATTAAGTTGATAAAGGAATAACACTAGCTTATTAGTAGACTTCCCAGAATGCATTTTTGTACTTTAAAGAAAACACTGATGATAGAAACTTGCTATGTCTCCTATAAATCTCTATTAAATTAAATTATGGGCATTAGTGTTAAAGGTTAGTGTTGGGAACAGCTTAACATGATGATTTTGTATTGACTTGGTACAAACCAGTTCCGACAGTAGGAAGTCTATTGTGTTAAATAAACACTCGGGTTAAGTATTTAAATGAAGTGGATGCAAAAGTTGACAGAAATGTTTAATAAATTAAAAAGATTTAAATTAAATAAAGTTTACACAACTGATCATTCTAATGAAGCTGACACAGATTTGTCAGTTTAAACAGGTACCCATCAATAGATTAACACATCTAAATCATTTTAAACTAAGAGTTAACACAAGATGTACTATTTAATGAAAATTTTGGTTGTGTTTTGACTTGACATGACATTTTTAGGCAGCGCCTAGGAAAATATATCTACTTATTAGTTATGTTATATTTTACAGCATGCATGCTATGCAGCAAAAAGTTGTTCAAATTAACATTTTTAAATAGTAAAGATCTCTAAGAGAAATGTCAGGCTATATCCTACATCCTGAATTATTTCCATTAAAGAATACACGTTAAACACTGATGTTACATAAAAGGCAATAAACTGGGAAATAAACTGGTAAACTTGGTTTTTAAATTACATAAAACACTTTGTAGGAGTTGTTGTCCTGACTTAGTGTTCAGGTTGCACAGACTGTAATGTTAGTCTCTCAGGCCTGTTCTGTTTAGCTGTGTATGTCTTCTTTTTCTAGCAAATCCTCCACCTCACTTGGACCTCACAATGGAAAAAATGAGCCTTCACATTATATTTAACATATTCTTCCACTATCCCGCTGTGTAGCTCGTCTGCACGTGTGTGTGAAGCTGGGTGCTATCCATAATATACTGTGCTTACCCTTTGATCTCTCACAGCCAAGGAGTCTTTCTGGAACCAAGAAATACACACTTTTGATATCAGGACTCAGAAATGTAAAAGAGCGAGCAGAAATCACTCTGCTCCAAACATTTTATAATGCAGATGTACAACTTAATTGCAATTCTTTGTGGTTGTTTGGTTCCTTATTTACTCCCTCAACTTTGTTACAGAGCCACACGTCAAACTATTTATGCACTGGTGTAAGCACTTTCGGCTACGACTCTTTTCGCCTGACAATGGCCATAAACAGAGGAGAGGGAGATCAAAACTGTTCATCAGAGAGCGTGACAGATGACAGATATGGCAAGAGATTTTCCATGATCTTCTGCGCACATTGGGGGGACTTCAAGGGACGGAAAGAAAAAGGGGGGTGAGAGTGCAGGATGAAAATGAAAAATGAAAAAAAAAATCTGAGAAAGGAAATCAAAGAAAGGTTTCTTTCCACATGAGGTAGTGCAGCACGAGAAATGACAAAGACAAAAACGTACCACTTTCAATAATGTCTCCAATCAATTATTTATTGCCAAACAGTGTGTGTGTGTGTGTGTGTGTGTGTGTGTGTGTGCGCGTGTGTGTGTGGTGAGACAATAGACAAAAACAGAACATTATTTTTCATATTTTGCGGACCAGACATTGGTCACAATCATTAGTTTGTGTGCTCTGCTAATTGGCCGCTCGTAAATTACACGGATGTAACCAAAGACCAGCTTTCTGGCTATGTGCTTTGACCTTGAGTGGGTGCAGACATGACAGATGACATTAAGACTTTGTGAGCATAAACTGGGGTGATGTGTTTGACCCCTTAATGGTCTTCTCCATCATTTGCTAGATTACATTTTGAGTTGTGATATCTTGTTGAAACGTTTGCTGTATTTAACCTCAGTGAGCCACTTCGAGCGCGCAAAATATTCCCAAAGCACTTCAGAGTTTTTACAAACCAGACCTTCAGGTTCATGTTAGTGTCAGGAAAATGTGTATGGGTTTTAAGGTAATCATATAATAGATCAGTAAAATAATGCTAAAGTAATGTTGCCAACAATTATTTTTGACAGAACTGCAGAATTTTGAGATTGTTCATTCAAAAAGTTGTTTGTGCAGGTCAAGATACAGTTGAGTAACTCTGATAACGTTTAAGCCATGTGGTAGAGAATCACAAGAACAAAAACAGCGTGATAAGTTACATTAAAATGTTCAAAGGTATCCAAAAAAAGTTTGGGACCCTTATTAATGACTAAAAAGTAAAGAGTGAAGTCATCAGCATAGAGGCGTATGATTGAACAAGAGCATTACTACATTTGATCTTGTTTGAACATTACAATCAACTTTGGATTTTGATGTGTAAAGAATAATTAAGTTCTTGCTCTTCCTTCACTCCCTGAACTATTGTTTCGCTGTTGAACTCCACAACATTTCTTTTGTTCCCCTACTTTCTGTAAGCCTGCTCTCTTATTTTTCCCAAGGCCGAGAAACTTCAGACATGAGAACCCCTGATATAAAACCAGGGAAATTTACCTGGGATTAGCAGCCATTGACAAATAACCTTGGTGATAGATGCACAGTAGATTTGGTTCAAAGCTCTCCCGGCAGCCTCAAAAGAGATTAGTTCACTTCTTATCAGGTCAGCCGCGTCGCCTGGGAAATGTGTTTAAAGTCACATTGATTTATTGAAAGATTCCCCAATAAGAAGATATCGCTTGACTTAAGGAGTGTGTGTGCGTGTGTTCCTATGTGTGTCATGTGAACACATGCCTCTAATAAATTACACTGCCTGTTCGAGCTTTAAGGAAGAAAAAAAAAAAAAAGCTCTACACAAAGACATTTTCAACAAACGAACAGCACGCTTCAAACTCACAAAGCACTTCTAGATAACTAGTGTTGAATACTGCTACTGGAGAGAGACGTCCCCCATTCTCTCCCTACCTGTCTCACCCACTCTCTCTCTCTCCATTTACCACATGCTGCTACTGCTGCTGAAAACAGTGATTGTACAGTGGTGAGACACAGAGCGACACTGACAGGGAGGTATAATAAGGCCTCTTTGTTCCCCAGAGAGAGTGAGGTAGAGAGACATGCAGATAGGGAGCAGCTTTCATTTACACCATTACCTTCTTAAGCGTCATTATCGGGCCAAGGAGCGGAGGGCTGTGGGAAAGCAGGTGGGGCGACCAGTGAGGGGAATGACAGATATGATGTGTCACTCATCTGGTCATCTGAGGGATGATATTCTCCGTTCTTCTCTCTGTCTCTCTATTGTAAACCTCTAGGTTCACTAGTTTATCTTTAATTATTTCTTCCATGTCATACTTTTCTATGTTTTTTTTTTAAATACATTTCATGTCCCTTCATGGATTAGACCTAAAAGAGACAAAGAGACTTATTTTGTCTCCTGTTCAACTGTACAAAAGACACACAATTATCCTCTATCCATGACTTTTAATAATCTCCTTAACAGCCTCCTCTCTTCTCCGAGATTTTTTAAGTTGTCTATAGCTCCCATTTAACCACATGGTAGTTAGTGAGGTTGATGATGTTCGAAGATGATCAAACGACAAACAGCCTCTGAAAGGCTGCTACTGTACACTGTTTCGACCGTGTTTTACCTCTCAATGCATGACAGGACATCCGGCTCATCTCCAACTAATAATAATGATCACAAGACATTCGAGTTGGTTAGAAAACATGTTGTACCAATATGTTATGAATGTGCTTGGAGTTCCGGCTCTGTGGAGTTCTGCCAAACTAACCTTGGTGTATTGTTCACATTTGTCATAGTGAAACATGAACGCACAGGCACAAACTGTCACCACACTTTTGGAAGCTCTAACTCTTGCATAGTGTACCATTAAAAATCTCCCTTCACTGGAATGAGTCACTAAATGGAGAAAGTGGTGTCTTTTAAACATTAAAATCATTTAATCCTCCCAGTGTCTCCTTGCAGTATCTTTTCCTCCGTCTCGCCAGTTTATTTACCTTTCCTCCCACCCACTCTTCCATCTCCTTCCCCCTCCCTGCCTTCATCCACACACCTCCATCCTTCTTTTCTCTTGTCTCTCTGTCAGTTTTCGTACTTCCTCCATGCCTTCGTCTATCTCTCCCGCTGTTTGCTTTTAACTCTTGAGGTCATTCGGGACCCCCGGGCAGCTATCCCAGAATGCTGAGCCGACTAACGTCATGCGGAGTTGCCTTCTGGACAGAGCGGACATCTGAGCCAGGACTCGATCAGTGCTCGGACTCAACCGTGTATTCAGCCACTTCTACACCCAGCAAAAAAACAAAAAGAGGGATCTTCAAATGTTCTTTGGTAGTGGTAATGTACAGACAAAGGAAGGAAGACAAGAGGACGTATCCTCCTTGTTCCAGGAAGCAACAGAGCATAAGGAGTGGTACAACTGTGTAACAAAACTACTTTGTCAAGTGCTGGACATAAAATCGCAAGTTAGTGCAGGCAGGTACAAGTTACAAAGTTCAGTATAAAGTTCCCCTCCCTTTCTCTATCTCTCTCCTCCTCTCTCTCACACTGAGCACATGAAAAATACCCATAAAGGACACAATTACAAGGTTGAACACAATTGCATTAATGCGTACGTATCTGAAAAACCACAACACTGTTGAGTTCCAGAGAAGTTAACACAAGGACCCGTGTCTCTGTGTCGCTGCTCAAGTGGAAAGCTGTAATTAGCGATGGAGTCGTTGGCTGAGTAGTTCAACTACGCACAAAAACATGCGACAACAACGCGGTGCCTGGTGTAAGAATGGAGGGGTAATAACACGATGACAAAGAATCAGTAGTCAGATGTCAATGTCTGAATGTCCACACACACACACACACACACACACACACAACTCCTCCCTCACGGCGACAATCATGCCTTGTCCGAGTGAAAGGCAGCGCGTGTGTGTGCCTCTACGTCTGTAAGTGTAAGATCTATAAGTGTCCATCCTGTGCGTATAAACAGGTGAGCCAGTGATCAATATGCAACAGAGCAAGTCGAAAATAATATTGCAGCATCGAAGTCTGCGTTTATAAACGCCTGTGTCTATTCGATAGAGGTGGAGGGCTGAAGACAGACTGCTTGACCAAAGACAGATGCACCGACGTCTCGAACAAATGAGACATGCATATCACACGTACACCTGCAAGGACATCGAGACAGCCTGACAAGATGGAATAAAACTATTTTGACAGTATTGTTTCAAAAAGTAAGAAAAGAAAAAAACTTACAGACATGGTTACAGCTTATCTTTACACTATGTTCTTACTGCATATTCTTCTTTTTGGTCTAATATGGTGTAAGTTTATCTTTCATGCCCCCCCCCCCCCCCCTCGCCTTTCTTCACAGTGTTTGCATTTCAGGCTGATGGCGCCTTGTTGACATGCTTCTCTGACTGAAACCTATCTGTCCTGCTGGTTATCACAGAGGGACAGCAATGAAGTCTGAAAGAGGATGACGAACAAGAGAGATCGACACACACACGCACACACACAGATTGAGAGAGACAGAGAGGGAGACAGAGAGATGGTTGTATAGGTCTTAGAACAAAGTGTCTGTGAGCGTCAAAAGGGTGCTGGGCAGCGTCAGTCGAAAGCTCCATCAAACACGCCGAGCGTTTGGACGCAGCGATATCGACAGAATGTCAAGAACAACAGCAACTGATGGGGAGTGTGTGTGTGTGTGTGTGTGTGTGTGTGTGTGTGTGTGTGTGTGCGCAGCCCAGCATGTGTGCAGCATGATTACACCGGTGCATGCGTGTGAGTGTGTGTGTGTGTGTGTGCGCATGTGTTTCACATGTATGTGTGTGCCTCGTCAAAAACAAAGGAATCCAAACACACACTTGCACATAAGCATAAATATCACTGGCTGTCAGTCAACTTCAAACAATGCAGCTGTAATCTATGATAACATAAATACAAGCAGCTGCAGGAAGCCTGAAAAGCTGAAACAGGAAAATCCACTCAGAGTGAACCTGGTCTTCTTCTGACCGTTAGGAGCAACTTTGCCACGTCTGCGCTAAAAATGCTATAAGAGTTTAAGTTAGTGATCGCTGAGAAAAAGGGGGACTGGTTGAGTTGTGGTCCGGCCGGTGTCTCATTCGATTTGAGAGCCAGTGGTCTTGCGAGAAGACATGTAAACACTCCAGATCCCAGAGGTCTGTGTTCTGCTCAGAGTCTAACAGAGTTCTGCCTCTCATCAATAATCCCAGTTGTCAGACCTCCCTGTGGACAAGGAGCAGATCTACAAGCACACCCCTCCTCCCACCCTTCACCCCCCCACACACATATATATATACACACACACACACTGAGTCTTTGATCTGTCCCCTGTGGATATATTCTATTTCCTATTTCCGTCATCACCTGGTTCTGATTTAGAGGTCAGGAGAGGGAGTGCTGGATCAAGCCAGGCTAAATAGCTGTCACTCACATCATCAGCATGGCTAACTATCTGCTTCTATGCTGCTGAAATGCATTTTAAACACCCACTCTTTTCTTCTCCAGCTCATTTCTCCACCTATACTATGGGAAAAAAAATTGTTGTGATTGTTCCACAGACTCATAATCCACAGGCTGCACATTTGTGTGGCCACGAATGCCCTCTGTTCTCACTAAATGGCATCAAGGAAACAAATGGTTGGAGTGCGGCAAACATTGCAGGACACATTTCTCAATGTTTACCCAAAAACAAATAAGAGCTTTTAACAAATCAGTGAGGCTGAGGACAGTATCTGATTTTGACCTCTAGATGGTGCTGATCTTTTAGATGTGCGACTCTCAGATGTGCGACTGAGCCATGTGTGCAAACAACCTGTGTTGTGCTGTCGTGTTGCATTTTGAGCTCTGAGCCATGTGTGCACAAGAATGTAGACATACATGTGTAAGAGTCATCCCGTGCCTGTGTTGTGTATGTAGGTGTTTTTTTTTTTCTTCCTTTTTCTGCAGGACAATAAAAACATTAATTTGCCCTGAAATCATTTCTGACGTAAATGTAGAGCGGTGCCCATTGGAACCCAGTAATGAAGCATGCGGCATCTCGCCGGCTCCTAATTTGACTAGTTAAATGACTCCATTACGTGTCTAACAGACAGAGGCAAATCATTTCTGGTCAGTTGAGGCTCACTTACCCGCATCCTGGTGTTGGGGAAATGTCTATGTCTCTAGCTGACTGACTGACTAGCTGTCTGAGTGGCTGGCTGGATCTGGCTCATTCTCTCTGCCACTGCCTATTTCTTTTCTTTTTTAGCCATTTCTAAAACAGAGTGACATTTATAATACATGTGATGACACCAGAAAATATGTTTTTTTTGCTTTGTTTTTTTGTGCATGCTATTTGTATTTATTGTGTTTCATTTCCATTATACGCTCTGAGATAATCAAATCAAAGAATGAGCTTTATCAAAAAAAGGTGAAAATATGTGAGAAGAAAAGTGGAAAAAATAAAATGTCTGTGTTTTCATATGTGCCCTACATCAAATTATATTTTTGATACCAATTTGTGTAATCATATCCTTGTCAACAGCGTTATTTGGCTTCTGACAAAGAGACACATCAGAGAGAGAGAGAGAGGAAAGAAGATTAAAATATATTGAATTATTTAAAGGACTACCTGCTGTCCATCACTGTCACTTAACACATGTACAATGTGAAGTGCCTTCCCAGCAGCCACTGGGTGGACATCTGTCACCACACACACATACAGTACAAACATGAGTACACACACACGCACATCGGAGTGGCACCCCAAATTTCTATGTTCAAAGAAAAAGAGAAGAATTAATTTGTTTTGTTGTTGCTGAAAGCGATGACAGTGGTGCTCACGTTCCCATGTATACGCACACCCAGTGCAGATCACCTGCCATCTTTACCCGCTTCCCTTGAGACTCTTACACTCGGAGTTGGACTCGTCTCTCTTGTCAAAATGAACATGTTTTTTTTCTTCTTCTTCTTCTTCTTTTTGTTGCATCCCTGCAGCTGAGCAGCGAAACTTGACTTTCTCAACCCTTTAACATTACCCCTGAGTCCCCTCCACCCACCACCCAGCTCTGATTAGAGACCCGATATGACAAGCAGTAAATCATGAAAGAGTCCAAAAACAGACATTACATATTCCTGAATTTCTCATCTAGTTTCATCATAATGGATTTTAATTTGGATGCATAATTAAATCAATAAGAGAAGCATAACAGTTGTTATGATATTCCTACGGTATGGACATGCATTTTTTATATTAAGGTGGGAGAATTCAATGCTAAAATTAGCTTCAAGTAAAACATCATGAATTCATAACCTTGGAAATGGAGCACATGATAAACAGTGGAAACAATCTAGAGAATAAAATACAATGGAACAGAATGAGCATAATGTGCATGCAATAATATGAAACATTTTCCTCTGTGTGTGTGCGTGCAGGATTTTGTGTATATGCCTGCATGTCTGCAAAGATCATCCCTTTTGTTCTTGATATGAGGAATGAGACTCAGACAGGTAACCTAACACACACACACACACACACACACACATTAAGATTAGCGATGTCCACTCTGGTGCAATCTTCTATCACCCTGTACCTTACTAAGACATAAGACGTACACTGATTAGCTCTGGAAACATTCAACCTCATGAACCCTGGACTCACAACTTGGCACGTGCATGCATCTCTGGTACCATGTGTGTGTGTGTTTGTTCCGCAAATTCTGACATGATGTCCTGCTGATTCTTCTGTTGGATGGGATGGGGTGATGAGTGACATGCCTGCATCGCTGATAGCAGTCTGTCTGAAGAGATTCGTGCCAAAGTGGCTTGTGTGTGCGTGTGTGTGTGTTTGTATTGGAAAGTTGTGGTATGCTCTATGTGTGTATGGGTCAATTACTGTACACACACACGCACACACGATAAATTCTTTGAAGTTAGTGGTCTCCCACTAATGTAGACTCTCCTTCCAATCACATGTTCATCTTCTCCCCATTTGGTTTGCTCTCTCGTTCTCACTCCCAGCCTCCTCCACCCCAACCCCAGCTGCTCCACTGCTGCTGCTCTGTGTATGTGTGTGTCTGTGTGTGTGTGAGAGACGGACAGGCGAGAGAGAGACAGAGAGAGAGAGTGAGCGGCCTAAGTCTGGTGGACATAAAGGGCTTAATGTGATAGGTAATTATGTAGTCTGATCTCACATACAGGATTTAAGAGCTAAGTATACCAGCCGTCTCCTGGAGACACACACGGTGATGCCTATAAATAACTGTCATATGACAGTAAGACAAACAGATAGATGGCTCAACATATTGATAGATACATGGACAGATACGGGTCTATTAGTCTATTTTGAGAACTACTATGTCATGATATAATGATAAATAAAAAGCTGGTTAAATCATGACCTTACTGACAAACATACCTGTAAGCACGCACACATAAAATAACATGGTATTGCATACTTACTCTATAGACAACACTGTAACTGTGTGATAGCACTGGTCGACACATTTTCAAAAAATTTGTCTCCTGAATAAAACTTAAAGTTAAACGTAACTCGCTCAACGCGATGGGGAAATCAGAATTTGTCTGTTACATAAGGTTTTAGAGAGAGCAACATTTATTAATTAACTACATAGGCTGGTTCACGTTTCTGTCAGTGTGAAAAAAACAATAGGAAACTGGTTGATACACCTTCCTTTCCTTCTGTTTTGTTTTCTATTAATACTAGTATATTGATAGGCCCTAAAATCAACCAATCTACTCAAATCTACAAGTACATCATTTGCATTAAAACTACTTGATACAACATAATTTGTAATTTTTGTGATCAGCAGGTTGAATTCCATAAGAAGAACATCATTTTTCCCAGCAGACAAATTTTATGTTGAACAATGTAGTCATTTCTATAATCATCTGTAGGGTTTTTTTTTTTCAGTTAACAATTTAGTTATAAAATACACTTAGTGTTAATAAGTTACTATTTTTCAAATATTTTTTCAGAATATATTTAAACTACACATACATACAGTACTTTCCAGTTATAGTGTTTATGTATATTTTCTGCTGGGCTTGGAGGTTTTAAAGGGAAAGTTGTTAAAGAACACTTTTTTTGTAATTTCAATATTAAAATGAATTGGTAGTTTTGTCAGGTGAAATTTGTAATCTCACCCGCCCATACTCTACACCCATAAACTCTTACAATAAAAGAAAGTGGATGAAACAATATCAGGTAGATTCACTTCAAACACTAAGTCTGACTGAGTTTTCTATGACTGTATGAAGAGAAGTATTACGATTAATGAAAGATGATCAAGAAAAACAGTAAAGTTTGTGTCCAACATGTTACTCGCCTCTGATGTTAATTACATTAAAGAACATAACATGAAATATTAAAACGTTCCTTCAGCTGTGCTTTTTAAGGTTGAGGATTAGGGGATTGTTTTATTGATTTTATTTTTTTTTGTGTATCTTTCCCTTTCCCTCAGGATACCCATCTGCACTTCCCTGCCCCACGCCACCCTCCCACTTCCTCTTCCTTCCCTCCTTTTTGCAATGCTGGGGCACCCCTGTCATCTGTGTGACTGTTGATCCTCGCGAAGAGGACAGATCAAATATTTCTCCTGCAGTGAATGAGGCTTTCCATTGGGGCCTTGCAGATATGATGATTGGGGCTGACAGACGAACAGAGGCCCCGGGTTTTGAAGTTCGTAACAGACAGCAGTGGCTTTGATAGCCCCCGCTCCTCTCACACTGGATCACTAAAGACACCAGGCGCAAAGAGAGAAGAAGATGAGGAGGAGTGGGTGGGGGGGTTAAGGAGGAGAGGTTGCAAAAGAAAGCGCGAGCGAGTAGGGAACAAAAGCATCTGTAGAGTGGTCAGGGCCGCCGGCAGCAGCCGCAGCAGCAGAGGCTTTTTGAAGTTTACACACGGCCCTCCCCTCTATTTCTTTTCTTCTTTTCTCTCCTTCCACTTCTTCCTTCCTTGCAAGCCTTCTGATTCTTTTGCTTTCGCTTTCTTCTGTCCTTCTTTCTTTCCTTCCCTCTGGTGATACCCAAGGTCTGCACACTAGATGGTGTGTCTCAAGCAAACGGCTGATCAGTTTGTCTATACTGCTTCCATCCCCTGGAGATTCCTAAAAGCCATGGTAGTGCAATCATTAACCGCCATCAACTTGATTTAAAGTGAGCTTTGAGTACAAACAGCGAGGCGAGCTTCTGTCTAACATTTATGACTCTGATGCAAACCCTCTAATCAACACAAGCACTTGGGTGAGTCTTCCAGCAAACCCTCCGAACTATACATAACACGGTTTGTCATTCTTAAATGTATCATACAACTTGTTTAGCCGTTAAACTCGGAGGACCTGATAGAACTGGCTTAGAGCAGCACAAGTATAAAGGAACTGATCCCAGTCAACAAGGGGACAAGATGTAGGTACACCCTGGATCATTAGCTTGTCAATCATGAATCTGACACATAGAGACAGATGACTGTTTCTTTTTCAACTTTCCAGTTCTTTACATTTTGAAAATCAAAGAAGAAGAAGGAAAGAAAGAATATCAAATCTCCTTGGTCAGGAGAACTGGTTCCAGAGTGGCACAAACTCTTTCACCCCTTTTCATCCAACACAAACTAGATGCTAGATCTGGGATGGTGCAACTGTTGGTTCAGAGTTGGTTTAACTTGCAAACCTTTTAGGAACCAAGTTGCTTCTCCACACGCTAGAGAGCCACTATAGAGCCACGTCATTACGTCACTATATACAAAACGGCAGCAAGCACAGCAACAATCAGAACCACAATCACTAATGTCTCTTTACAAGCATGGTCTAACCTGGCATCCAGACATGACTGGTTCAACACATTTGCACTGCTCATTACGATTGCTATGGACTATTACTGTGTTCAATAGGTACAAGTTTTTGCCTCTCTGGAACCAGTTTCCCTGGATGAGACCCAGTTGTTTGGCTGTTGAAATGCAAAGAACTGTTCCAAATTTAATAACTGCTCTGAACCAGCCCTGAAACTGCCTTGGTGAAAAAGTGGTATTTGCTGGTCTAGATCAGAGAACTGCTTATGTCAGGGGCTGTGGTCTTTTAAAAGTGAGCTTGAGACTGTTTTTCAAGTAGCTTATGGAAGACAAAAAAACTGGACTTTAAAACAGTGGACTGAGCCACTGGTGACACATTTCATACCTGCTGCTAAAGAAAAAAATACATGGTCTACATATACTTCCCCCAATTTGTTCCCCAGTGTGGGTGCATTACAGTGTGTACAGTGATACTAGTTGACACCCAACAGATGGCTTTTGTCAGGCCTGGAGAGAGTTAACCCAATCCTCTGTTCACCCTCCCTCCACTCCTCTCTTCTTTTTAAATGTCTCCCATATAAACAGATTTTGTTGCTGCTTAAAGTGGGCTCAAAATTAAAGCGTATCGTTTTACACACATATTGCATGCATATTACGGAGCCCCAGCTGGTGGCGGGCTGCTCTTAAGAGCCATATGATTAAGTTAGAGGTTGGGGTATCCGATAAGATTTGAGCTCTCTGTCTCTCTCTCTCTCTATCTCGCTGCCTATTTTACTGCAAACTTATTAAATGGAGGAAACGACATTATTTTTTTCTGAGTGTATGTGTAATTATTGTCACACACCTGTGACTCCCTGCCAACCATGACAGGGAAGAAGAGAAGGGAAGGAGGGATGATGAGGAGGGTGGAGGGTGGGGGTTTGTGGAATGAGGAGAAATGTCGTTGGGAGCAGCGGGAGTCCTCGTTCCAGAAAAAAGGGAGGAGGATAAAGAGGAGAGGAAAAACAAGAGAGCTTGTTAATCAGGCGCTTTCTGTCACCGGCTGAACACTGATATCCTAATGATTCACGCCGAGATAGTGACATCACAACGGAGGGTGATGGAGAGACGTAGCGAGGGAGAAGAGAACAAGGAGATGACAGCTCCAAAATGGACAAGTAGTTGCACAAACAAGATGACAGAAAGCATGACATATCAAAAAAAAGAGAGAGAGAGAGAGAGAGAAAAGGAAGACATAAACTGGGAAATGACCGTTCAAGTCTGTCGTTGCATTCCGCACAAACAGGCGCTAGTTTAATTTGAACAGAATGTTTCTCAAGGAACACTGTTGTGAAAGCTTTCCAGCCAAGTTTCAATCTGTAATTTTCTCTCTCTCGCTCTCTTTCTCGTTTGCCTCGACAGACCACCCCGTCGAAGGCAACAACATGTGATATGATCCTCCAAAGACAAAGGAAATTACCTATTAAGTGGGGGAGATGATCTTCCTTTAGCTGCGCTCCAAAAAAAGTGACTCACGATGTTGTAATTGTTTACCTTTGACTCGGCCCATAAGTCTCTCCTCCCATCTCTCTCTGTTCAGTTGTAACATAATCTTTTCTCTTTTTTTTTTTTTGCTTTCAGGAGCCTAGCTCTCTCAATCTTCTCTCTCTCTCTCTCTTTCTCTATCTGTTCTAACAGGACAGATGTCATCGCCTCAAACAGTTTGAGTCATTGTACGCCTCTTCACCCCTGAGTAACCCAAGGACATCAGGCGAAGAGAGGACTGTAATTTTACATTTTAGACGTTTAGCTGATGCTCTTAGTCATGGCAACTTGAACTTGTTCGGTGTCTTGCTCAAGGACATGCAGGCAGAACCAGTAATGTAATAAAATAAATCAAAAGTAGGGATGGTGTGTGTGTGTGACCTCCGGTTATTATTCATCAGAAGGAAAATACAATTGTGAAACCAAAAAAAAAGATAATTTCAGATTAAAAAGCCCTTAAAACATGCTAACGAACATCACTGTAATACGCTATTGATTTTGCTAAAGAAGATTTATCTCAGTCTGGAGAGGTAAACTGCACCAAACTGAACCTGTGACCTGTACACTCATGTCTTTTCTTTTGATCTGTCAGTATCCTGTGGCATTTCATCAGCTGCTTGATAGCACAGGTTGTACAACAACTTCCAGCAGACATTCAAGAACTTGTTTTCCAGTCAGCTGGGGGAGTTTGGCAGGACTCAAAAAGTTGTTTATCTGTACCAATGCAGATGCAGATCTGAAAAGGGAAAAAAGGAAAAAAAAGGCTGGAAATAGCATCGCAGAGCGAGCGAGCGAGCGAGTGAGCTGGATGTGCTTTTTTGGGTGTAATGTTTTAATAGAAAGCAGATGGCTACAGATGCAAAGGGCCGAGAGCTGGTGATGACACATCTTTAATATTTTAGAGTGGTCTTTGCTGTAAATGTTGCAGCAGCTGTTTCCCAATGCTGTAAATTTACAGCGTTTTTTTTCCTATCCTTTTTTTTCCTTTTGTGTGTGTGTGCGTGTGTGTGTGTGTATGACTGACAGCTATTGGATTTACTGTAAATTACAGAAATGAATATGGAAAAGTGATGAAAAGGTAGCGGAAGGGGAGGAGGCTGTATACGATTGTGTGTGTGTATGTAAAAGTGTGCATGCATGCACTCTGACTGTTTGTCGCTAAATCAATTCCGCCTCATTCAGAACCCCACTGATTATTGTCTTACTTTTAGTTTATTACAGGTGGCTCACACACTGCTGCCCTGTGAGTACAGGAATGTAATAAACAACGTTCAAATGTAAAGTGATACTAAAATAATGAGACGGATGGAGAGAGACGTTGATGGAGGAAGAAGAAAAAGAAGCAGGGGAGATAAATATATATTTGTATTGTGTTTGTGCTGTGGCCGTTGCCTTAGTTTTAATGTCAGCTGTGAGGAGAGAGGGGTTTTGAGTCGAGGTGATTGTCATCAATTCATGTCTTGGCATTTAAACCACCCTCTTCAAATATGAGTATTTGAAATGCAAATACAGCTGCGTATGCCCAGACAAATTAAAAGACACACACACACACACACACACACACACACTGGAGAGTAGACAAAAAACACTTTTGAAGACATATCCTTTTACTTTTCTTTATCAGCGGAGTTTGCATTGTCAAACACTTCCTTCTTTCTCTCTTTGCAGTGAGAGCGGCAACACGAGCAGATAATGCGGCTCATGGCAAAAGACAAAAAAAAAAGGCATGCTAACTGCTTATATGTTTATTTGGAGTTATGTTCACCTGGCAGAGAGAAAGGGAAAAGACAGAGAGGTGTTGTTTTTATCTTGCCCTCAGCTTCACTCTTTGCACCTCTCAGGGTGTGTCGATGCTGTGTCTGCATGTTCTTTTTTATTTTTTTGTTCTTTTTCCACAAGACACAGTGAGAAAATATGATTCACAACCCCCCATCCCTCCTCGCTCCATCTCTCTGACGCTACAGTTATTTAAACATCAATAGCCATGCGTCTTTCACACACTCTTTCTCATATTGATATTTGTATATGATCATTACGTTTGGCCCTGCAAGCTTTGTTACACTGCGTCAGCTTCAATAGGTGCAAGATCCAATACTGCAACCTCTGCATTCAAGCCCTGCATAAAAAAACAACAAAAAAACAATAGACTAGTTTTGGCCGACTTTATTGTGTAAGGCAAATCTTTACTGTAAAACAACCGCGTGTAGGTTCAACACGTTTAAGCTAGTGAAGACACACACAGACAAATGGAGTGTAATGGCACGAAAGGTGCATTTTCTTTATGAATCTTAAATACTAAATAGAAATGAGAAGTCGTTTTCCTCCCTAAGAAAAAAAAAAAGTGTTCAAGTTAACAGCCTGGAAAAAAAGACATGTTCTTCTGAAACTTCAGGTAAGCTGACAGCACTCTTCCACAAAGAGAGAGAGAAGAAGCAGAGAAGGAAGAAGAAGAAAAAAAAAAAGCAAAAGAGTAGCAAATGTGAAAAATAGTTTTGTGTGCAGCTTTGCGTCTGATGAAGTTGCTGAATATTTGTTTTCTTAACAAGCTGAGCTTCGGCTTTTGTCTTCTTGTTGTGTTTTGTTGTTTTGTCAGATGATGAGGAGGAAGAGGAGGTGGAGGAAGTTTGGAGGTGGTGGTGGGGTGTTCGGTGATGGACGGATGCCGTTGATCACAGGATGGATTCATTAGCAAAGGAGTAGACGTACACACACGCGCACACACATCACCACCACCCTTTCCTTCTCTATCTGTTGCACACTCTGCTAATCCACATCAAATCCTGCAGTGTAGTCACTGCTTCCTGTGGTCACGTGTGTGACATGTTCTAAAAAAACGTTGCATGACAAAATGATACCACTTCACACTTCTGATCTTTTACATATGATCCATAGGAGGATGAAGCCGCAGGACGAGCAAGTGAAGAGTTTTAGGTGTGCGAGGAAGAGAAGTAGAAATGCGCTGAGGAGGAGGTGGTGGTGGTGTGGTGGTGGTGGTGTCTGTGTGTCTGTGGGGGGGGACTACCTGCAGAGAGCCCAGCATCCAAATGAGAACATAATAACAACATCAGAAAGCGAGGAGAGGGATTGTCTGCGAGATGACAACGGTATTAGACAGAAGTCAGATAATTAAGAAATGCACTTAGTGTTTTGTCAAAAGTGGCCGTCACTGCCGGAGATGGAGTTTAGTTCTGTGTGTGTATGGGTGTGTTTACCCTGCAGAAAATGAGACTAGGGAGAAAAAAAAGGATGAAAGGATGAAGAAGAAAAAAACAGCAAGAAAACAAATCCAATAATTGTAATAAAAAGTTGTGTTCTTTCCACACAGAGACAAAGCCAAGTTGTAGCTGTCCAGTCCAGTCAGGGAAAATGGAAGACGAGTACTGGAGAGAAAGCAAACAAGAAGGTGGTGGCGAGGATGGGAAGGAGGGGATGGATGGATGGATAGAGGGGAGTTGAGTTTTGGGGGGCTGGGGGGTGGGAAGGAGGGAGGGTGGGCCACAGAAATAAACCCAAACTCCCATCTGATGAGCAGCTTGTCCATAATACTGAATCACCATCTCTTGCCAAGTGTGCTTCCTGATACAGAAACACGATAAGTTCAGCTTTATCTTTTTTTCTTTATTGAGAAGATTCCCTTCTTCTTCACCACCACCCCTCCTCCTGTACTCTTACATTTGTTTTTGGCCTCCAAGCACTTCTCACTGACACCAGTGGATACTCAGGTGGCTCTTTTGTGTGTGTGTGTGTGTGTGTGTGTGTGTGTGTGTGTGTGTGAGTGTCACTCCACTCCTCCACACGCACTGTGACGCGATAATAAAATTCAAAGAAGCGAGGGGGGAGAGATAAAGACGACAAAATGCACACGCGTGTGTTCATCTCTTTCCATGGCCAACAACTACAGGACAGATGATGCGGCCATCTTGAGATCGTTTGTCATCTGTCGGCCGGCGTTGACCTTGCGACGAACGCCGACGGATGCACTGATATCATCATCTTTATTATTATTTTTTTTTTAATGGCGAGAAAAAACGAGAGATGGAAGGAGACAGAAACAGAGAGAGTGAGAGAGAGAGAGGGCTGTTGTTTTGGTAATAAAGACAACATTTATGCCTTCCATTCGCGCTGCCAGTTAAAAGAGGCACAAACATGGAAATCCATTATGGAACGCTTCTTAAAAGTGTGACCAATCCTTGTTCAGTCAATTAGAGTCTGGAGACTGAGAATATGATGTTTGTCTGTTTAGCCCCTGATGCATGCAGATCAGCCTGGATTTGATGATGGAAGGAGAGATTTTTGTGTTAGACAGAGAGTGAAGGAGAAAGAGAAAACAGAGAGAGATGGAGGGACAGCGCAGCCAAGCTCTGCTTATCTCTTTTCTTCTCCTCTAGCTTTTTTCCTGCTATTTCTCCTCTTCTCCCTCCCATATACAAAAGCATTAATGTGCGCAGCTATGTGCTTTGCCATTGTTCTGTGTTTAAAAGCTTAAAAAGGGACGTTGTTTGTGTAACTGGCAGAGTTAGTGGCGCGCGCGGCCGTGTCCAAAAAGCCTGTACTTAAAGTTACTCAGTGAAAGAAAGGAAGAAAAAAAAAACAGGCCACATAAAGGGGAGTGAAAGAAAAGCAGTTAATAAGAGTGGTTACTCCAGAATGAGCGGGGATGAGGTTTCACATTAAAAAAGATTTATCTTAAAGTATGGTGCTAATCCCCCCCCCCACCCCACCCCAGTTTTAATCCACCACTAGCAACCCCCTCCCCTCTCCACGCAGCACCCTTTTCATTCCTGCCAAGGCGTAATAAAAAACTATAAACCATAAAGTTCTTACAATTTCTGGAAACTGGCACATGCACGGCGCCCTGATTTTATAAGGATTCCTGGCCAGTGAATCACAGAGCTCCGAGGACTTGTCTCTCTCGCTCTCACAACAGATTATTAAATGAAAGAGGAAGTCGCGGGGTACAGCCGAGGGCAACAAGGACAAGAGGGGAGTGTAAAAATCAAAGAGGAGAGGAGAGGAGAGGAGAGGAGAGGAGAGGAGAGGAGAGGAGCGCATGTTCGCCATGACCTATTCGGTGATCATCGCCGTGGCTGCGGTGATAGGTGGCGGAGGAGTGTTGTCATGTGCTCTCTGTCACACTCGGCTGTGTCATACAAGCTGGATGGATGCCTCTGTCCACTGCAAGCTGCTTCGACGAGGAAGCATATGTGTGTACGAGAACCTCAGCCCACTTCATGAATATTTGATTCATATTTCCTGTGTATCTGTGTGTGTGTGCGTGTGTGAGAGAGAGAGAGCGAGAGAAAAGAGGGAGAGAAAAGGAGAAATATATATATAATTTTTTCCATTCTCTTTTTCACTTGTCATTGCAAAAAAAATAAAAAATCACAAGACTTACTTTGTGGCATTCTAATCATAATTGCTGATCCTGAATACAAACCTCTCAGCGCGGTGAGTGAAATTGAAATGACAAAATGAAGCTCATATAACGGTGGAATCAAAGATAAATTTATAGGCTTGTGGGGGAAAAAAAGACGAAGAAAGGACAAAACAAAAAAAAAAAGTTGAAGAGTGTTCTTCCGCGACTAGTAAGAGATGAGGATAAGGGGCCAGTTATTAGCTTGGCCCCGGGAACAAAGAGCCCCAGTGTAAAGGGCAGCTTAACACTGAGCCAGTTACTGTACCTTTCAAAACTAATATGTAACCATATCTGTTTTAAAAGGACGATTCATATTACTGTGAATAGATGAGAGAGGTTGTTCCCATCCCCGCGACCCAGGAAACTGGAATCCCACTTATAATAACCCCCCTCCACACACACACACACACACACACACACACACACACACACACACACACACACACACACACACTTCATTCAGTTACAGGCCTGGCCTTTTGTGGAAAGCATTTAAAAAGATGGCGACAAGAAATTTTCGTAATGATGTCAAACATCTTCAGATTTTCTGACAGGACAATGGCGCACATTGTGCTTTACTGTCTCCGTGGCAACTACCAAAGGTCAGCACGGGTGTGTCCGGGCAGACAAGGGCAGCGCTGAATGAAAATTGGGTTATATGTGATCAACTAAGTTATTAATCAGATTAAAATGGATTCCCTCTGCCGGCTGTTTAACTAGACAGGAGGGGCAGAAAAAAAAATGGGGGAAAGTAACACAGACAGAGAGAGGAGGGAAAGAGAGGCAGGACAATAGGCCAGTGTTTACTCATGCAAGGAGCAAAGAAAGTCTTTGTTTTAGGAGATGAAGTCACTGTTGCAGATGAGTTTTGATAAGCTACACCGCGTGTAATACCAGTGTGTCTAAAAGCATGTGCCCTTGCTGCGAATGCCCCCTGGCTTCATCCAGGTAACCTCTCTAATCCTGATTAAATCACTGTAATTAGAACAAGCAGTGTTCCTCCACCCCCATATTTCCCTAATAAAACAATGCAGCAGTTTAAATCCGGTCGCTGGGATTTGCAACGCAACAATGCAGTTTATATCCATCTCTACCGAGGAATTAAGTATATTTTCTAACTGCTAATGTTATAATGTTGCCGGCTTATTTGTCTCGACGCTCGCTATTCTTATTCCCCCTGCGGATTGTGTTCTCTCTCTCTCTCCATCTCTTTCTGTGTTCCTAGCGCAACTTTGTTTATTCGAGTCTTATTTATTTGCTTCTCTCTGCTGTCTTTCTTTTTTTTTTTTTTTTGATGTTTAAATCAAACACGTTTTTAGCGAGTGGTCGGGATCATCCTTCACTACAGGAAATAATGCAAGTTATTTGTCTTTAATTGCCACAGAGCTTTTCAAACACGCCAACTCGCTGCGCCTATGTCTCTATACCTGTGTATGTTTTTTTTTGTTTTGTTTTTATTAGTATCACTGCATGCCTCCATTGATGTGGAATAACAGTGGAAATAAAAGTTGACATAGTTTCTTCATTTTTACCCCCCCAAACCCCCAGTTTCCCTCTCCCTCTGCCTTGCTCTCTGTTGTTTTTTATATATCTGTGTTTTCCTTGAAGTTGCTGCAGCATTGTCTCATTATGTGTCGACTAGCTGTGTAAGTGTTATTATGCCTGGTGCCTTTGCCTGGTGGTACTGTTCTCTCTCTCCCTCTCTATCTCCCTCCCTCTCTCTCTGTTGTCTCTCTCTCCGTCTCTCTCCCTCAGAGGATGAGGAGCTTTATGAGTACAACTCCTCTGAGGGTCCTCTTCACATCTCCGGGGCGCCTGGGGAAGGGAACGTTGCATTCTTAAGAGGAGCAACTCAAACTGAACAAAGTCTCCAGGAGTCAGGGAAGAATAAAAACAAACAGCAAACTAACGAGATGGGAAGCAGAGATCATGTCAAATATATCGGGTTGGAAGGCCAATTTATAACCCATTGTTTCATGTTCTGCAATATCGAATACAATGTGCTCTAACGTTATGAGTGCACAGGTGGAAAAAGGTTTTCAGGCTTGCTTATAAGCATAAAAGCACTTTATTTGCACATAAACACACACACACACACACACGCAGTCTATGAATGTAACCTCCCAGCTCCCACGCTGTCTTCACTCCTGTTTCCCCATCCTGTTACAAAAATAATGAATAGAATAATTGTCATGTAACTTTGCAATCATCCAGCATTTGTCTCCGTTTCCTTATCAAGGGCAACTCGATACTGGCCTTCATTCACTGTACTTTACTTCCAGGAAACGTGATGTGGCCACTATTATCAGCGGCGTTATTGAAGATGGCTGAGAGAGGATCATGGGAAGAATATAAAAGCCCGTTTTTTTTTTTTTTTTCCAGAAAGAGCCTTTCAGCAGGCACAGCAGTTGATATCTGGGGAATTAGTGAGGGGAAAATATTTTTAGAGCTATCACATCTGCCGAGGTAGAGAGAGACGGAGCAACAGGTACCCTCCTTAGGGCTTGACAGCAGCTATTACACTTAATTGCGCTTTGAAAACTACACTATTTGCACTTTTGGGTGACAAGGTGATAATTCACCTCTGCACAAGTTAAACTGGTAATATTGTTGCGCACGTGAAATATCACCTCGCCTTTGCCAGCCATCAGAGCTGTCACATCGGCGTGGCGGAAGACACACAATGAGAGCTGGGCGAAGTGTATCACCAACCAAGTCGTCTTCTTTTTTTTTAGTAAAAGACAGACAGACAGGCCTCCAGACGGCTTAATCACCAGAGGAGCCCTCCAGCAAAATGGAGGAAAAGAAAGACAGACAGAGTGATAGATAAAGGAAAAAGGGGGGATACCAGAGTGTGGGAAAGTGAAAAATGCAGAGATCTAAGAAGGAGGACGGAGCGCTTTGGTCTAAACGGAGAGACATGAGTGGTTGAGATTCCCTGCACAGTCAGTCAGATATTGGTCAAACTCTAGTTGAAAATTTAATTGGGTTAAGCTGTTTACAAGAACCTCCTGCAAGCCTGCAATTGAATCAGCCATGAATAAATGATTTAAATGGACATATTTTGAGTGACAAATAATACAGCACAATTTAGGTCCTGTATTTGCTGCCATTATTTCTATCTACAACAATAGGATTAGATTCACTCGATTTATTTGAATGCAGCAACATTGCTAAAAAAGTCAGACTTGGACAATAGACCCACAGTGAGATGATGGGGTATTACTAAATAACACAATCTTCCTAAGATTCATTCACAAGAAAAGAACAAAACAGCGATGCTCAGTTTAATAGACACTGCAGTTGCTGGTATATGACTGGATACTAGTGCTAATAATGCTAATATTAGCTGATAGCAATCTTTAAATAGAGGTGGCCATGTGCATTGAGTTTCTAACGGAACGCAGGCTAACACAGATGGCATACGACTTTGGCTTTTTATGACCAGGCACGTTTTCTCATTAAATCACTTTTCTTGAGTTGTGCTACTGGTCCAAGTTGTTAAACCAAAGTTATCCTTTTATTAAGGAATCTCAGTCCTCCTCTTTCCACGGGCCTTGTCGTGAGACAGTTCTCAGTGATGACTGACTCCCAGAATGATCACTGCACAGTCTAGACAGCATTACTGAAGTCAAGTACTAGACAGTGTTTAACCAGAAGCTGTCAGATGTTTCCAAGGATACAAACCATACAGTGCTGTGGCCCTTGATATAATGTTGTTTTGGCCACACTGAACATATGAAGGCACTAGAAATAATGATGCAGAGATAATTTGTAATGACTATAAATGATCATCTGGTTTCATTTTTAAATTCAAACACAGTCTTTGTGTATTAAACAATTTTACTTTAGTCTTTAGGTTAAATGAATCATGACAACTCTGACACCTATCAGTATAGTCTTAATGTATCCTTAATATGGAAACCTTCATGTGAATTACACCATCAACACCACCTACCCCCACTAGGATTGTCACGGTGTCACCTTTCTGAACTTTCAGAGCTACTTTTAAGTGCACAGAATAATTACTGCTACACAGGTAAGTTATCTGTCTAGCTCATTAGTAAACACAGGGGTGTCTGGGAGCAATAAGTACCTGAGCCCTTTTCCACTTGTCAAAGCATTTTTTGTGTTTATGTGTGTGTTTGTGCACGTGTTTGCTACAGACAAACAGCAACCAAATTCATGGTAATTAACCACCTGATGAGGACAGTATTATTGGCAATTACCAGGTTTTGCATTATCACAAGTTTTAAATGTGTTTGTGTGTGTACAGTGTGTGTGTGTGTGTGTGTGTGTGTGTGTGCAGGTGTGTGAGCTTACATCAGACAGAATGGAGAGAATTATTTGAGTCAGGTTGTGTAACTGGTGGTCAGTCTCTCTAACACTATTAGCATCTAAGGGTGTGCTACGTCTGAGAATTTGTTGTGTACAACAAAAAGGTCCTACATGCTTCACATATTATGTTGATACGTGGCTTTAATGTGAGGTTTCTGCATCACAGTGAGTGATAAAGACTTCTAGCAGGCCTAGAAATGCAGGTTTAGGACTCAGTAATGTAGCAAGTGTCCACACATCGCAGACTATTTCAGTTACTGTATCTGTGCTATTCTGACACTAGCATATGTGCATCTAGTAGCACGTGTGTGTATGTGCGTGTGTGTGTGTTGAGAGTGTTATTTGTTATTCCTACCTATCTTACACTTAAACCAGAGAAAGTGAAAATTACACCAGTAATGCCAACTGTGATCCACTACATCTGCGCTTCACAGCGAGCCCACCAATCCCACCATATGTCTTTAATTACCATCAGTGCTTTACAGGACCTGTTTCACACACAGACACACTCCCTCTCGCTCACACGCACAAACACACACACTGACTCACACACAATATCAGCCATTTTTTTTTATGTGTGTGTGTGTGTGTTCTGCACTCTCCTCTGCAAGCATGCGTTTAAACATTGGGCTCACCCTTCATTGGAATCTAAATGTATAGACGTGTGTGTGTAAGTGTGTAAGTGTGTATACATGTGTATACGCGTTGTTCTGTCGTCACTCACAGTGAAGGAAGGTTAGAGTCACCACTGCCATTAGTGACAAAACTAGTCCTGCATTTAAGCCGTGAAACCAAACTTCCTTAACCTGTCACTCACTCTCTCTCACACACACACACACAAAATCACAGAAATTATTATTACTTTTTCTCTGGGCATTCCAGGAATTTGCAATACACTGCTGTTATCCACCTTGTTTTTCCATTCCCGTTGTTTAATTTACTTTTCTTCAGTCACACACGATCTATGTTTGCTT
Source organism: Ctenopoma multispine (assembly GCA_034779795.1). Classification (NCBI taxonomy): domain Eukaryota; kingdom Metazoa; phylum Chordata; class Actinopteri; order Anabantiformes; family Anabantidae; genus Ctenopoma; species Ctenopoma multispine. The sequence goes on from JAUYWH010000018.1 coordinate 25,013,209, forward strand.
GAACGCTTTCCAATATGAAACACATAAACGACACAAAGCTAAAACCAACCAGTAAAGTACTTGTGTTAGAGAGGGATTTTGGTTTTGTTTAAAGTTAAATAAACACATGATTTGTGAAGTGACTGTTAACATTTGTCCACATTCAGCCAGACCACGATTTTTCTCTAAACTTAACCAAGTACCGTAAGAACAAAAACTTAACCATAAAAAAGTTCAGTGGCCTTGTTGTCACAGGACTGATATCTTAGTGAAAAGAAAAATTGGATGTTGCACTTCATGTTCTTTGTGTTTTGGCAGAAAAAATCTGTTGTTAGACAACATTCAACTGTTTGAATATGTTCTATGAAAACGTATTTTCACATACTGTCATTATGTTCATAGAAAACAGAATCTGGTTACAAAAATGAATTTATCATTGCAGGTTAGTGGTATAAAAATGAAACTTTTTGGAGACAAAGTTGATATAAAATATTAAATATTAGAATTTAAATTTTATATTAATGAAAGGTTGAATAAATGTCACAACAATAAGCAAATTCCATGAGTAAAAAGTGCTGTTAAACTAACACATAAACCTAATTTAATACTTAAATTTACAGCACACTTGTGGTCATACACTGCATACTGTGTACATACTCTGCTTCTTGCTGTCATATGGCGACACTGAGGAGCTGCCACATGTTCATCCTCTCACATTTACAAAAACAGACTCTTTATAGTGTCGGCTACAGTGCGTACAGGAGGTGACTCTCTCAGAGAGTCTTTATCAGCAACAAACAACAGCACTTATGAGGAGAACTGTAGAGCACAATGTGAGAGTACTCGTTAAGTGGGAGTGATGCGATATAATTGATGCGAGAATATACAGCATTCCCATCTCTCCTTTCTCTCGCCTGCCCACTAACTCTCTGTTTGTGTAGTGACTTCTCAAATCGCGATGAGCGCTCCGCTACGAACTCCGCCATTTTCTCCTCTGAAGTTGTCAGCACACTCATCCAAGTCGTACACTCCTATCAACACCCCCTCTCCAGCTTGTCAATCTCAACCTTCTAAAGCCCTGGTCCACATTTCACATATTAAATGAACAAGGTGGTTGAGGTAATGTAAGTAATACGATGTAAGAAGCAATGTTCACAATCAGTCATGGCATGTGCAGCACTGTTTGAATAATGTAATACTTCATGTTTGATAATGCATGGCTATAGATAGGTCTCCACTCCAGCCAAGTATTGATTGTGTTAAGCACATCTACAGTGCAGCAAATGGTGGAGGTTCATATCAATCTTTACACAGCATATTGTACCTCAGTAACCAGATACCTTGTCTGATTACAGAGCCCTCAGGGCCACTGCTGCTGTTAATGACATTTATTGATAAATCCAATTCCTGTGCCAATCTAAGAAGGTGTGGTTTAATACTACAGATGTGTGGATATAAATGTGTATGGTTGTGTGTGTGTGTGTGTGTGTGTGTGTGTGGATCTGTTATGTGTCAGAGTGCAAGTAGATTCATGTGCATTGTACCCCTTTCCCCTTCCTCTGGGCATACTAATGAAGAGACGGTCACTCCAGACGTGCAGCGCGTGTCCTACAACAGCTCCCGTAGATTCAGTGGAGAATTTCAATATTAATGATTTATGCTGTATTTGCATACAAACCTAATGCAAACCCACTCCAGATAATCACATTTTGCCAGGTCTGAATTGAGTTTTATGGACGTCTTTGCCACCCCCACCTTCTCCATCCACCAAATAACAGTAGGATGTGTGGCAGTAGCTCTTCATTCTGCTGTGTGAACCCGCAAAACAAGCAGTTTACAAGTGGACACATAAAGACGGACTGTAATAGTGCATTTTACCGTGAAACGAGTGAGTCATCCAAGCATTATCCTATAACTGTAGTGTTAGTGTTAGAGAACTGTTAGCGTTTAATATAAGTGAATAATTAAAAAATGTATTAGGGACTAAGTAAAGTTGCAATATTGATTGCTATTATAGCAAATATAGACACTACAAAAATAGAATAGAATAGAAAAAGAATATCTGTATGAGCTTTGGTTGACATAAAATACAGAATAATCTAGCATACAGTTACACTAGAGTCACTTAAGTTAGTTACACAACTTACACATATTCATATTCAAGCCACACCGCAACATGTTTTGAAATTATTTGTGTTTATTATTGTTTACTATTAATTGTATATGTTCTGTGCCATCACAGAGATCTGAACAGTGAAATACTGTTTCCAGGAAATTGAATAAATACTAACTTTTTCAGTTTCCCAATTACAATGAATGACTGGCTCAGACTAGGCCAAACTAACAACATATAAGAAAGGCTTTTGTTTTATAGAGAAAGCCTTATCTACAGTATAAAAAAGGTCAGGCATTCCTAGTTGCAAAGGGGACTGCCCACATGGCATAGCTTTGCTTTCACAAGCTTTCTGATTAGATAATAAGTAGGGCATTCTCACACAGAGGCCCTGCTCTATTAACACATACAGATGTATGTATTTATATACAAGTCGTGTATCATTAAAATGCTTTTACAAGCTATGCAAAGAGCCTGGTCCATGACAATAGGTGGAATTTTGTCCGAAATTTAGAAGCCATGTTGCTTAATTATCAGAGGTCAATATCCGTATAGATTAATGCACTTTTGACTTTATTTTTATGAATCTTTCCCTGTAAACACCTCTACATTTCATGAGCACATGTTTTGTTTGTTTTCTATATTGGAGCTGTGCAACACTTGGGAAAAATATAGATTTAAAAATTACATTACTATTGTCAACTCCAATGTCTCTTCTCAGCATTTCCAATTTATTCAATGTATATAAACCAGCATTTCTAAGTTCAACACTAACTTCGGTTTTTACTTTCTTCATTTAGAGACACTTTAGCAACAATCCCTAAACAGCAAAAGAGCATTGTAAAAAAAAAAAAGACTTCCTACTTCGGTCACAAGGATCGGCTGTAACCTTAGCAGAATCATGAAAGTTGACAGTTCATTTTTCACAGGGTCATAGATCGACGAGTCTTATAAAGTAATGGGCTTTTGGGAGCCAGCTTTATGAGAGCTAAGATAGTTAAGAGACGTGAGGAGGAGATGGCACAGGGAGCTGAGGTCCTGCTCTGACTCATCCAGGGTTATTCCCTCCATGCTGTGGGGTAGGAGGGAGGCGCTGCACTCCCAGTAATATCAATGTGTAATAAAGATTAATCTGTTGCTAGTCGCCAGGCTGATAGCTTCTAAACTTGCTAGAAATAAGGCTGAAATCACTTCAGAACCAATCTGGAGACCTTCGGTGAGTGTCTGAGATACCTTTGTGGGTGTCAGGGAAAATGTATATGTGTTTGTCCTGTGTGTTTATGTGAAGGGGAAATTGAATTTGGGTTATAAACGTGTGTGTATTCATGACTTGAACTTTGTGTGAGCATTACAGCATTTAGTGCCATTATGGGTTAAACCCACTTACCAGGCACGTCTGGCCTCTTCATGCCCCCTGTGGGTACTCCTCCTACTCCGCTTCCCAGGCCATTGAATGCGGGGAGGTTGTCATTGCTGTAGGCTCTGAGGACAGACAACATGTTTATCTGCTGCTCAAGGTGGGTCTGCTGCTCGGCCTTCAACAGTCCTGGAGGACCTCCGGGAGACAGGAGGCTCAGGCCCTGCTGCCATTGCTTCTCAAGCGGCGAAGCTTGATTCTGGGGTCGGGGAACAAGAGAAAGTGGACTCATGGTAGAGGACGATGCTGCCAAACCAGCCCCACTTCTTGGGGTCAAAGAAGAGTCATCTTGGAGATGCTTAGTGTGGTTCTGGAGGTGGTCTGAAGTTGGACTTCCTTCTTCTTCCCTCTCCATATCCATTTGCCCACAGTCATCTCTTTCCTCCTCCTCTTCAGCAACTCCTCCATCCTCTTCCTCTTCATCAGAGTTATTCTGTTGCTGCTGTCTTTTGGGGGTGGTTGAGGGTGTCTCACTGGCACTGTGCATGCCAGCCTTTGCAACATCATCATCTGATCCAACTTGGTCCTCTTCAGCATCTCCACAGGAGCCGCTCTCAACAATCTGGACATCCACAGCCTGCCTGGGAGGGTCAAGTCCCTGCTCTGCTGCACCTATATAGCCTTGGAGGCCCTTGACAACTGGGGATCCATCATACAAGCCACCAAACCGTCTGTAGAATTCACTCTGGAAGGGATTGTAGGGCTGGTCCATGAGGTTGTTCCAATTTCCCTGGCTTTTCTCTCCATCTCTCTCACCACTTTTGTCGAGGGCCACACCAGAGAACTTGGTGTTGGAGGAGTGAATAGTGGAGGTGGTGGGAGAAGCATCTCCACGAAGCTCCTTGCCTGCATCAGACCGCTGCAATTGGGCTTTACCCAGGTGGTTGGCCTGAAGGTGTAGAGCCATTAGCTCCAATGAGGAAGTGGAGAAGGAGCAGAACAGACAGCCATGCCATGCCACATTATCATGGATGGTGACTGAAGAGCCAGGGAGCGATCCAGATGCAGACTCAGGTCGAACTGACACAGACAAATCAAGTGGTTCATACTGTGACCCAGGTTTTCCACGCTCTGAGTTTGGTTTGGCTTCAGCCTTATCCTCTCTGTCCTGGTCAGCAGAGACAGCTCGCTTGGCTTTGGGCTCACCATTATCATGGTAGCGCTGGGCCTGGAGCTGAGCCACATTCTGGTTGTCCTTCATATCCTTCTTCATGGAGCTGAAGACAAAGTTGTCCATGAAGGCCTGAAGAGAACCCTGAAAGTGGACACCATTTCCCATCATGCTTTGGTAAGCCCTGCTTAGGTCGGAGAAGCTGGCGGGACTTTCTGTTGCTGTTGAGACCATGGAGGATGGACCATCTGCAGTCTTCATGTTCTCAGCTGAGGAGTCAAAACGACGGTCTGCACGCTCACGATCTCTGTCTTGCGGTGACATCATGCCAGCAGAGGCCCACTGATGTGGCAGCAGTGGACCTGCCCTGAAGTCTAGGCTAGGAGGCATTCCCTTGAAGACATTACGAAGGACATCTGGTCGTGCAAAGATGCCACTGCCAGCTGTCTTCCCATGATCCTCTTTGTGGTCAGAAGAAGGGGCATGGCCAGAGGATGGGCCTGAAGTGGTGGAGCCATTTTGACGCTCACGATGGTGGCGCTCCAGGTGGTACTTCAGACTGGCAGACTGGGTGCCGGCATAATCACAATGAGGGCACCGATAGGGTTTCTCTCCTGAGAAGCCAAGATAGAGACAGAGAAACAGAAAGGGAACAACAGGGAAAACAGTGAACAATTAACCTGATTATTAGACTGACTGGATATCAAAATCTATTTATTGGAGCCAGAAATGTGGACCCTAGGGTCAAGAAAATTAGGTCAAAAGAGTAGAGCTCACGTAAAAGATATGTATTTCATTCACTACTGTAAAAGAGGATATTTTGCAATTGCCATGATTTTTGTTGGCATCAAAAACAGATGAAAATTCCTACTTTATCCAAATGGGATGAAAAAAGAAAGTAAAAAAAGTAAAATAGAGAAATCAGCAGTTTAGGAAGAAAACAAATAAAGCACAGAATGGAATCAACTGAAAAACAAAGTAATAATGAACAAGATCCTGCATTCAACCAACTATTCCATGTTTTTTTTCTCTCTCCCTTCCATAGATATCGGCTCTGCTCCACTTGATGTGAGTGTGCGTGTTTATTATAGCGTGTGTGTGAATTGGGATGGGGGTGTGGAGTAGGCATCTGAATATGGGTCGATCCAGCTCGATCCAGCCCCGCCAAGTGAGCCATCACTCACATCAACACCATAAAAAACATTTCACCATATGGTGCTTTCAGTGCACTAAAAGAGATAATATTTTCAACTGACAACAAAACTGTCTCAATGCTATCTGTGCGCGCACAAGGAAGGGCCGAGGGATGTGGCTGGGTCTCCATTTGTGTATGTTTCTGTGCATGGATGTGTGTCCTTGTTTGAGTGTGTATATGTGCCTGCAGAGGGGTCATCGTACCTCTGTTCTGGCCTTGCGTGCTGTCAGGCCTGTGCCTTAATGATGAGAGTTCAATTTCGAAGACATTCCCTATTTGCAGTTTATCTTGAGAAGTATAAATCAGCCATAAGATCTCCACACTGCATCGCAGTGAGAAAGAAAAACAGTCAATACAAACACACACACACACACAAAAGAGTCAATGAGTATTTAAAAAAAGAAAGAAAAGTAGAAAAGAAATATGCAGGGAACATATGTGAACCACATGCCTATTGCAGTGAAGCCCTATGATAAAGAACAATAACAATCACTACAGGATGCAAAGATTAAAGTGATTTATGTTACGGAAAAGAGGGGTGAATATGCTGTGTAACATTTACATATATTTATTTATGCTGCACATCCATATTCATGAATATTCTTGATAATGGTAAAACACCAGCATTATTCTGCCAGAAGTGGATCTTCCATTGGAATTATACTTATGTTGAAATAGAACACATCCTGCTAGCAATTATAATAGGCTTGGAGTCTGAGCCAGATTTGGAGTCATTAAACAATGAACAGAGAGAGGAAAAAATGCTAATCTTGATTTTTTTTTATTTTTAATATATACATATAAAAAGTTTCCAGAGTGGAATTTCTGTTAGAGGGATAACAGTGACAGGGTGTTAGAAGAAAAAAAATCAGTGGAAAAGAAGTAAAAACATCATGTTTTTAATGTTGTTGTGTATGTATATTACTATATATAAAGTATATGTCCATAAATTGTTTACATTATACACATGGAAACCATTTTATAAAAGAAAAAAGGCATTGTTACGCAAGGCTGGCTTGAATGATTTAAGTCGGGCTGTGTAGTAAATCATGGATATAATTAGCAAATGGCATACTGCTCAAGTAATTTATCATTATTTAGAGGGCACCATTCCAGAAAAGACTCTGCAATCTGCAGACCTACTGCAGAGTTCTCAAATAAAGGGCCACAAACACCAACTCAATACAATATTGATACAGGAGAGAAAAGAATAGGAGGGCATACAAAAGAAAATTGAAGGTGGAAATGCTAAGGAGAGGAGGGAGAAAGAATGAGGGAGACATAAAAGAGGCAGACAGATAACCCAGACTAAAGATAGAAAGACAGATATCTTTTCTCTTACACTAGAGTGGCTATGAAGCACAGAGTATATTTAAAATAAACCATACGAGATGAGCTTTTAACCCAATAAGTGCTTCTCCTGTGAGCTGCTGAACAGAGGCTCACTGCTGATTTAATAAGGAAACGTCCCTGATGCAAATGATCATTCTCAATTCCTCTAACTGGACAAAATTATATTCTAGGAGCCAAATTAGACAGAAATTAGACTGATCTGATCTTTTTTTTTCCTCCTCTGTCTTTTTCTTTCCTTATAAGAGGTTGTTAATGTTCATGGGAACAAAATAAAGATTAATGTAGCATCTACATATCTAAAATGAGAATGAAAAGCACAGAAAAGATTGTACGTCTGGAACTCTCCTCTGATGTTTGCAGAGCTGGGTAAACTGGAAATAAATACAAATGCCCTCAGAGAGTGATTAGTTTATTCCAGATTTCCATTAAAATTAAGTATTTAAATATATCAGGAGCAAGTGAGACAGATGACAAGCGCGTTTCTGAATGTACTTGTGTTTACGTATGTGTGCGTGCGCGCCATTTGGAATGTGTGCGAACACATGTTTATGGATGCGTGTCGGCTTGAGCCTGTGTGTACGAGTGTGTGTGTGTTTGTGTCTTAGAGGGCCATTTGGACTGGCTAAGACATCTGCTCCATCATACGTCAGGGGCCTGGTGTGACATCTGGGGAATATACTGTATCCTGCCTTGCAACATTACACACAATTTACTGCTAAAGGTCATTATGTACCCGTTAATCCACTTTTAATTGATATCAGCGCAAACAGCACAACCTCCCAGCCACATGACAGATCACTGCCGCCACAAAACCAGGAAATTGCTATTCGGGAGTTAAAAATAGGATGGTAAACTTTTTTTTTTGCTCTTGTCCTTCTTCACTTTGTTGAACTACTTTGGACATTTTGTTCGAGACAAATGTAAATCACAGCTAGCTCAGTAAGCTGCACTGTCTTAGCTTTGCCTCAAAAAACTAGAGGCCATAAATGTTTAAGAATCACCTCTGTGGCTATAAATGATCCATCACCTGACTGCTGGGATCTGCTCCTCCACAGTGTGTCTGTACTTCATGTTGTAGGCCTGATTTCATTGGGCTTTGTGTCATTTGTGACAGCACCATAGAAACAAGCAAAGATAAATATCCCAAACCTTTACAAGGGGGGGCAATTAAAATACGAATTTCCATTTGGCCAGAAAGATGGTGGAAAGAAAACACCAGTGGGACGTTTAAGAGACCGAATAATGGATAGAAGCTGTTTTACATCTGTATATCTGCTTAAGTTAGTGGTTGATGGTGACTTGAGAATGCCTCCAATACTGTCGGGGTTAACAGGTCAATCGCCTCAGAGGGGAAGGTGACACCATAGAAGCACAGTCAAGAACGTTCACACTGGCAAGGACGATGTCTTTCTCTCGCTGTCAATAACTTCCATAAAAAGCACAAAACCAACAATGTCCATCTCTCAGTGCCATCCTGTCTGCCTGCCAGTCAGCCTCCAGCCCATTCATTCCTGAAGAAATAAATCTTCTCTGTAGTTTCTGGCAAATATTACCGAAACAAGAGTAAATGGTACATTTGTTGGCAGCTTTTTTTATCTCTGGATTACTACAAATTTGTTGCTCTATTAAGTATTTTACAGCACCAGGATAGTGTATGTGACTCAAAACATATTGCCGTGGCTGTGCTCGCTGTAATGAATGAATATGTCACCCGGTGCAACAGTGTCTCATTGATGTGTTTTTAATAGTGTTTTTGAGAAAATAACGGAACTCTGTAGCACAAAGGATTAAGAGCAAGGTTTTGACTAGCTGATAGCAGATTCAGTTCACTGTTGTTTGCTTTTTCATGGGGTTTGATGACAATTAAAAAAACATTATATGATACAGATATTTTCACTTGATCTAAAGGTTGGTACTGGGGCTGCCCTAGGCATATTTGAATGGATTGACTTCAGCTAACAAGAATCTGTTCTCTATTTTACTGAACTTTACTGTGTTTTGACCACCTCAGTTTGCAAAGAGTGCTCCTCTACTTGATCGCAGACGATCAAAACTGTTTGCTAATTAATGTTAATTCTGCAAGTAACCTGACTACAGGCCAAAATGAAATTGTTGTTGGCTGGAGCCTCTGAGATCAGGGGAAAAGGTCCACTGTACAATCTGAGTGGACATAGTGCTGCTGTGGCTCCCAACAACTCTAACAGGATGAGGCATCTTCTCTCTTTAAGATCGCATCACGTCACTTTCAGGGATCAATTTTGGTTATTCATTCATTCATATCATACTGTATTAGTAGCTTGTTGGGGGTATGGTGTGCTTAGAAGGTGGGCTACAGATGTTGGATACCCACAGTCTAAGAGACTGGATAGTTTCCTTACATATGTTATTGCCAACCTTATTTAGCCTCATGAACATTAGGCATTAGTGTGCACCAAACCCACAGTATATTCAATTTAGTATTGAACATACTGGAAAGTAAAAAGCAAGCAGTGTGAAATAATGAGTTTGGAAGGAGTCACTCAAAGAAAGAAGAGAAAAGGGGGGAGGGGTTTGAGGGTGAGTGGAATAGAGAGGGAGATCACAGGTCCCACTTGATTCATCCTGATTACAAGGTTAGGTTAAGGTTAAGTGACACGGGCAAGTCTTGCCTCCCTTCTCTGTCTCCGTCTCTTTGCCCCCCCTCCTAATTTAAAGGTGAGCAGGGATTCGTATTGGTTATGTAGCCCCTGCCTGAAGTTATGTGTGGCTATTGTCAAGAGTGAGGACCTTTTTATTTTTTTACACACAGCTGCTTACTGCTAAATAGTGCCTTGTCCAGAAGGGGACAATCTGGGCCTCTAATTGCTGTCACTGAAGCCTAGATTCATTATGTGACTTTCCCATTAAAATGTGAGCATTAATTTGTATAATGAAATATCACCCTCTGCAGTGTGTTCATTAGCTGTGGCCCCACACTGTAGCACCACAGCCGCACAATGTTAGCTACCTAGAAAACTGTGGTTAATTTTGCTAATGGATATTTTCCCACTCACTGTTCAAGAGGAAATTAATACTGTAACATTAGCTCTTTAACTTTTGGAGAAATTTAAATTCACTTCATTCCTTTCAAGCTGGTGTTAGTCGCTCATTAATCTCAGCGTTGCGTCGCACAATGCTGCCTCGACCGGCTCGGTAAGCAACTCCATTGTGTCACTCACGTTGCATTAGGATGAAGGGGGTGGGGGGGGTTGAGGCTTGCTTGTCATCTGTGAATTTCTCAACATTGTCACCAGAGCGCAAGAGAGGATCTTTAGCTGCTGTAAAAGTCATCTTGTGGATGTAATCAGGATTTCACAGTGGAGCCAATATGATTAGGTTATAGGGATGATTTAAAGACCACATTATACCAATGCATCAAGCTGCTTCTTGTTTTTTTTTCTCTCTCTCCACATGTAGAACCCTATGTGAATCCTGTGCTTTGATAGGCCCATGTCCAAAGATACATTCCAGTGGAAAAGAGAACATCCTTACTAACCTATCTCATGTTTTGCTCATACAGCAAGTTGCAGGTGCAGAAGTGCTCCACATGAGCACTTTTTACTTTACTGCACGTTTGACATATGAATGGTAAAACGTAAAAGACACTATGTGGATGAAATTAGATGGGGATACTTGTCTCTGTGTGTGTTTGGCAAATGAATTAATGCCAGGACTGGGTTGAGGTTTCCGCCTCCTGCGTGATAAAATATGGCCCTCATGGGTATCCTTACTGTACTACTCTAAGCAGACATAGCTCAGCCCTCTCACCACAGGATAACAGATGCACCCCCTTCCAAAAAGAAAAAAAAACACCACCACTGTCTGGCTGTGACCTGGATGCACTCTTTAACATAGGAATCCTAATTATGTGAGTGTACACCAGACGTGTTGCATGCTACAGTATAAAGCTTTTCCTCTAATTCCTTTCCAGAGCGGAGGTACAGTATGTGCCTGTTATTAAGGAAAGCAAAACGGGGTCACAGCACGGGTGGTCTCTCATTCAGCCTTTTAAGTGCATGGGGAAGGAAGGGGAAAAAAAGGAAAAAGAAGACAGAAAAGGAGAATAAGAAGAAATCCAGGCATTGATTTTGCTCAGCTGTAAGGGATTTCCATTTTCAACTGTGAGTGTTTTAGCCTCAGTGGCACCCAAGGATTACTTCCTAGTAAAGTGTAGGACTAACAAAGGATTCACAGTAGGGTAAATCACTCTAAGTCAGGACATAATTTCTAATTTTTTCTGTATGTGAGTTAACATATTGTTTTGCAGGGTCAACTGGTAAGGTATCTAAATATCCACCCTTTCCAGTTTGCAAACTTAGTGTTAGATGAACTGACGACTGCCCACCAGCTAGACCCAGTTGTCCTTGTTGTAAGGTGTCCTCTGTGTGGTCTAATTGTGACTTTAACCTGGATAGCCAGTGGGGCGTTCATACCTCGCAGAGGGTTACAACCCTGGATACTGTTCATACTCCACATCATTACTCTGACTGCAGCAACAACTGCCTGAGCCTGAGCTCGGTGAGACACACGGGCAGAGAGCACGCAGCTCAGAGGGGTTAGGATGCTTGACTGAAAAAATTAAAAGTCAAGCTAAATCTATTAGGCACATCATCTCACGCATATCCCTAAACTGTGGACAGGCCGCCTTTGTTTTCTCTGGAAAGTTATTCAGAGTTAGTGAGTGTGAAATTGCCCTCTGAGTGATGTCATCAGAGGACACTGAACCCTTGTTGTGTTAATTAGAGCTCAATGAAATGATGAGTATGAAAAAGTCAGAATAACAATGGCCTTAAGTCTAACTGAGGGACACACATTATGAAACGTGTATTCCTCACTCCAGTTTGAATACAACGTCAAGAATTAGGTCTAAACATGACTTTTAGTATATGTTGAGGTTCATTAGGTTTTTTGGTACTGGTATTGTGATTTGTGATCATATGTGTAATTTTGATGGAGCCTAACCCCTAACCTTTTAACCCCTAAACCCTAAGCCTAACCCCTAACATGCAAGTAGGTTTCTTTCTATCTTAAAGGCATCCGATTGCAGTATTTGTCACTTACTAATATGCAATCAATTAATCTGCATCATATCCATCATTATCATAGTCAGATTGACTGAAATATCTGATGAAACCAATACTGATAAAACAATATGTCATTCTAACCCCAGAGGAATTGTCAGTACAATTAGTTAAGTAAATTTTGTATGAAGTACAATGAATGTTTAATTGCTGGGGAAATGCACTCTATTTGGTTAGAGAAGTAATATGTGTGCATATACTGACCTGTGTGTATCCGTAGATGGACTTTGAGGTGATGGGAGGTGCGGAAGGACTTGCCACAGTAGGGACAATCCTTGGAGGATGAGGGCAGACTCCGCTCACGATGCTGGGACAGAGGCGGTTGAATACTCCCAGCTGCCTTCCCCAAGTCCTCCCCAACATCTGGAGCACACACACACACAGACAGCACAAAGAGACAAATGGAAGGTGTGTTGAGTGCCACTTCAAACCAGCCCTCCACACATTACAACACACTTTTTTTTCTTTCTTTCTCCTCTGTCTGTCTCTCATTGTCCCCCGTTTCCCTTGCTCAAATGTGCGAACGCCATACAAAGTCAAATTCATCAAACGGGTTCACAGACCATGCTATTTTCCTCTCTGACAGAACGCTGACAGTTCATAAGCTTTTCAGTTTCTTTAGAAACACCATAGTCCTGAGATACACCCCCCTCAACTCAAACACACACACAGTCTCTCAACACCGCCACCTGCACCTCCACCGCCTCCTTTCTCCTTCTGTTTTTTTCTTTTCTTTTTTTACCCTTGCTATCATCATCATTCCTACTAAGCATATGCTGGATTGCAGTGAAAAATTAACAATGCTAAATGAGACAGAAAGAAAGAAGAAAAGAGAGAGAGAGAGAGAGAGAGAGAGTTAAATCGGGCTATGTCAGCATCGCAGGATCTCCTCACATCTCTTCCTGCGACCTGATTTTGACAGGTAGCTGTCAGAGATATGATAGGGTGATAACGGTTTTGACCCCGCCCTCCGCCACTTCCTCTCTGCAGCAAAAAACGATGATGCACAGTTTAGTGCAACAGCCGTCTGTTATCAACACAATCACCTCCTGAACACGAATCTAAAGATGCGCAGCGACAACCTGGGAATGTGTTGACAGCAGCATAATCTGAGGTGAGGGTGTCATCATCAGATTGTACACACTGGCCTTGTTGTGCAGAAGGTTATGAGCCTGTGATGTGCTGACAACTATGAGTTTAAAGGCCTAAGTAACACAGATAAGTATAAAAAAAAAGACTTGAAAGCAACAAAAAGGAACACAGAACAGATGTTTGATATGTCTTGTATGCTGAGGTTGTTAAATTAAAAATATCTGCACTAGATCCAATAGCATTTGATGGACGTTACAGTGCAAGAGATTCAACGTCAACTTGCACAGTCTCACAGCTGTCATGACGGAGTTGCAGGTTTCATAGCAGAGTAAAAATCAATTTTCATTTTTGATTTTAGTTATTTTTTTATCTTTGTTTTGTGCAGCCTGGCATCTCTTTATCAGCGTTGATTCATCTGAAATATGTACTGGTATGCAAAGGAACTCTGTGGTCACCGCTCAACAGTGACACTGATCGCTTCTTTGCAGAGGTTAAAAGAAAAAAGTGTACAGAGAGGGATGTGACATTGTAAACTACAAATGTAATATACTTTGGTTTTGTACAGTAAAATAGTACAGCACAGTAAGTTTTTATTTTTTGTGTGTTTTATTACTTTAGGAAACAACAGTACAGTATATGTTGTGTAAGGGATGTGTTTGACAGAACCCTTCATTTTTTTGTGAGTGTCCGCCTGTTGCTTTTGTTGACTTATTATGATATTTGGCGACAGTGATGCTGATTAAGAATTAGCTTACTTAGCAGTTTATTTGTGTAGCATTTGTTATCGTTAATTGACAGATACGCATAATATGAGCTAGGCTCTAACTCAGGGAGCTATGAATGTGAAACATTAAACGTTTGCAAATATTATCCATATTTAGTGTGAGAATACAATTTTCCAAATAGTTCAGATGTTGAAAGATTTGACAAAAAAGGCTAAGATCCTAGATGATTATTTAGTTTTAATCAACCAACGAAAAGGGCAGAGGCCCCCAGAGCACCCCCTTTTGCATGTGCCTGGCTCTTTTTATATTTCATCAAAATGATGTAGCATGTCAATATGTGTGTGCACAAATACAGTTAAAAAATGTTATTTATTTTCCAATCTGGCACATGATTTGGTATGTGTGTAGGGAGTAGAGGGGGAGGCCAGAAAGAAAGAAAAGCATCAAAATTCGAGCAACCCACTTAGGCAACCACGCCGCACAATAAGGAACATTTTTTAACAGTAGCCTAATCTTTTTCTCTTTTCTGTCGCTCCCCACCCCATTCCACCTCCTCCTCTGTCGGGGAGTCAAGTAAGGTTTACAGAATGGAAAGACCCAAGTCAGCAAGTCCTCCTTCCACACTGACACTAAACACACAACTCCATTCAGCAACACTGCTATCAGGCTGAAGGCTATTTATCACAACTGAAACTGAAAGGCAACCTAAATGTAAGTCTGTGACAATACACAGATACTAAATACCAGATGCTTCTGCTCGGGCTTGGCAACTGCGTGGTTTATTTCTGTGTACAAACGAGGAGACAGAAGCTGGGAGACAGTTTGCGTTTAAAAGCAGATGTTTAACGGTGCGTCTTGGTTTTAAAATTATCTCGATTTTCATAATATTCGAAACAATACACAACATAGAGAGAGAGCAAGAGAAGGGAAAGAAAAGAAATACTATGCAACAGATCAACAAACACTGAGGAGCACTTGTGCTTCAACAAGTAAATAGAAAGAATAAAAAGTGTTGGATTGTTAAAATGTAAAATTGAAGCAGAAACTGTAGTGTGTTTCATTAGATCTACTTAAATCCACTTTAAAATCTGTATTTTTAAGGAAATTTGACACTAGATGCAACTTAAATTAACCACAAACTGGAAGTAAAATATCACAGGTAAATATAATTTAAAAATAGTTTCCTGCACATCTCCAGTACTGTGATAGTATATCAGATATGCCCTCACCCCATTGTTCTGCATAAAAAAAAACACATCCCATAAATAGAAAATAATTAAATAAAAACAATTCCCCCAGTGTCTAGTCCAGGACTGCACCATACTGTAGCCATAGTCCCCTGCTCATAAACATATTTTGAGCCGTCTACTGTACAGATCCCTTTTTGGCAAAGATTCCCCAGATCGTGTAACAGACACTGGCCCACCTGCCCACCCCAGATGGGGCTAAAATTAAAAAATCCAAAACACAGATTAGAAGCAGGACAAACACCAGACCACACTTCCAAACACACATACACACACTCCAGCTCTGTGTGTCCGTCTCTCTCTGTCACACACACACACACACACACACACACACACACACACACACACACACACACACACACACACACACACACACACACACATCCTTGTGTGTCAGGGTTAATAGTGCACCTGTAAGAGGAAGACACACTACTGAGAGGATAAGAGTGTGCTCTCCTGGCATATAACAGCCCTTCAATAATAAATGGGCCTCACACATTCCTACACAAACACACACACACACACACACACACACTGGAATGAAAGGTAAAACAGAACTTTGTGCTTCATGCTCTTCTCGTGAGTGTGTGTATACATGTAATGTATACATGCGCATCATCCCCGGGCTCTGGCTGGGTGGTGTCCGGCACGCTTGTCTTTAATCAGTCGACTGATCTGCAGCTTTTAATGTGGCTGTTCCAATTACTGTAAAAGTCATCCTGCTCCATATAACCACAAATATTGACACTTTATTGCACAACACATTTATGACATTTTGAAGGTCACCCTGTATATTAGGCATCATCGCATGTTGACACCCAGCTGTAACCATCCTCTGACTATTGATTTTTTTTCTCGCAATCTTCCATTTTTTATGCAAAGAACATTCACTGCAGGAGACATAACATTAAAGTGATTGTCACAGGTGAGCTTTTGGCTTTTTTATAAGCGAGCCTGTAAAGCACAGCTACTATTAGTCTTTCATTTTTCCTCACGATATTAAACAAACACCTTAGTACTTAAAAATGGCTTCTAAAACTATTTAGACTATAGACTATTTTTTTTAAGTTGTAGAATTTTTTTCAGTTTTGTAGGACACTGAAAACATAGTAATATTTATGTCTTATGTTAATATGAAGATGCATATCGATAGGCTACAAAGACCTGAATGCATCACTGCTTTACTTTTTTAAAAGCTAAATTATGATGGGGTTTTTTTTTAAATATGAGCTGATTTGTCAGCTTTAAACACTGCCTGTCTTGAAAAGTTCTATAAATACAGATGAGTATTATTATGAAAATGATCAAACTGCTTTTTTGATGAATATATTTAAAATCAAACAAAGACAATCATCACTTTTAGTTGTTCTGTAAGTACGGCAAACGAGGGTTCTTCTTTATACCGCAGGTAAAAAAACTGTCTAAAATTATTTTTGCTATTTAATTACTGATATTTAATAAAAAAAAAGAAGTATTTACAAGCCAATGCATCTCTCTGTCTCGTCTAACTTTGTTGCGAGTGTCAGAGGCCCCTGCTGAGTTCACATGTTTTATTTTAGCCAAACCTAATTTTCTGGCATTAATTCCCACAACAGATCATAATCCATATCAAGAATAAAACCATCTCGTCTTTTAATTAAACATTCAAGCCACTACTACTTGTTTTCATCCCAAATTCTCCCTTCAAACTCAAACATTCAAACTGTTTTAATCCATTGCTTGTCTCTCTTCCCCAGAAAAAAAAAAGATACATGACAAACTGTGACTGTGTTGCTACAGGAATATCACAGAGGGGGGAATAAAGAGAAATACATGTATAATTCAGCTGTATCTGATCTGAGACCAGCTCTTCTCCCCTCTGCCTTTACTGGTGTCACGGCGGCGTAATGGAACATGCCAGAACAAAGGCTCTGAGATCAGATTGGAGCAGAGTTGAGCAGGCCATCTGGGAGGCAGGCTGAGTATCAGTCACTCTGCCTACTGTCTGCTGCACTCACACTCATGTACACACACTTCCCCTCTGACTAACTGTGTGTGAGAGTGCAACTGTGTGTGTGTCTGCGTGTGTAGAAGACACCTCACTCAATTCACACCGCACGTCACCAGGATCTTGCAACGAAGCAAGCGATGCATCGCCACAGCGGGGATAAGCCACCGGGGCAGCCTCAACAACTGAGTGACAAACATATAAATTGATAGGGATCTGTGTGTGTGTGTGTGTGTGAGATAGTGTTAGTGCTCATGTGAGTACCCCTGGGACAGGGCCTGCTGCCTACAGTGGACACACCCAGTTCTTAATGGATGAAAATAAAAAAAAGGACAAACAACAATAGCAAAAATAAACAGTAAAACCAGTGATTGTGTTTGTGCGCGCGTGTGTGTGTGTGTGTATGGTGCCGGAGGTGTGGGTTGGTGCTAGGGAGGAAGGTTTGCCAGTTCCTTAATGGTGCTCTTTCAATCACTCTTTGCACTCTAAACATTTTGTGGTTTTGATTAGTATGATATCACTTTCAGGAAATAAAACTAGCACACACACTAGCGAAAAAAAAAAAAAAAAGCACATCAGTCATAAAAACACAAGATGTTTTGCGTCTTGCTCAGCCATTATTCTAATGCGTCACGTGACACAAAGCCCACCGGCCTCCCCCCTCCCCCGTAGCCAAATAACCGACCGGGGAGGGGTTGTTGGGGGCGAGAGGTGGGCAGGAAGGTGGCGGTGGTGGTGGTGGTGGTGGTGGCAGTGGTGGTGGTGGCTGGGGATCGGGGTGAGGGAGGGCACAGAATGACGGAAACAGTTTGAAAAAGGGGGAAAGATATTAAGAGAGATTGGGGTGAGCAGGGAGGAGGGTGGGGGGGGCGGGAGGAGAAAGAGAGAAAGAGTAAAATGTGATGACATCATTTGAAAGGCATTAGGCTTTTAAAAATGCGCCCGGGGGGACTTGATTTCCTTACACCAGAGCAACACAACACCATCCGGCCTGATGCTCGCTCGCTCTTTCTCTCTCTTTTTCTCTCTCTGTCTTTCTATCATAAACACACACACACACACACACCTCCCAGCACCCCCCTTTCCTCTCTCTCTCTCTCTCTCTTTTTTTTGATTTGGACCACTGCCATCTTTGTGAGCGTCTGGTTCATGCGAGTTAATCAATTTGAGGTTTAGTTACACTGCTGATGCTAGCATTCCAGCCACTGCTAGAACGTAATCTGAACTCGCAGAATTTATTAACCAAACACCAATTATCATTAAACACCACTGCATTATCCCCCTCCTTTTACTACCTGACAAGGACTACTTAATGAAAATTCAGATTAAAGTTATTTGGTCCATGATTTATGGCCATTGAGAAAGTCCTAATGCAAGGATCTCTTAGTCTGCAGATGCTTTTGGTTTATTTTTTTATTACTTTTTGTACACCAGTACACCAGGGATCTGAAACGTCTCTGAGGTATTACAACAACCAGGTCTAGACCAAGAAGAAGAAGAAGACGAAGAAAAAAAGGGAAGGGGGGGTTGGGGTTGGGGAAGTATAACTGTGCTCCAAATTTTTACACAACATCTTCACCTCGCACTTATTTTAACTAGTGACCCAGCAGAGCAGCACCAGACATAAGACCAAAGACCAAATAAACAGCGAGAACAGCGACGGTTAAAAATACAAAAAAAATCAAAGAAAATAAAGAAAATGCAAGTTGTTGTTTATCCTCGCAATGTTTGTGAGATGAAAACAGCAGCAGAATGTGTTACATATAAGGCGGTGGGGTAAACAGGGGCACCAGATGTTCTTTGATGTTAATAATGGCATTTATTATTAATATTAATTAGACCGCATTCAGCAATACATTTGGGCCATTTCCAAGTCAATTAAGCAAAATGGCATTCGGGAGATGTTGAAACGACATTTTAAGGCAGGTGTTCAGCGGTCCCCTAATAAAACATTTTTGCAGCTCCTGAAAAACAACCCATTTTGAGGCAGTTTTTTTTTTTTTTTTTGGGGGGGCGTGTCCTTTGTTTACTCTTCCTCAGCGTTTCTCTCTACTGTCGTGCGCGCTATCCCGTATCTCAAATAAAAACATATTGAGGGATCGCTGTAGATTTAGCACGCATCATCTAATTAAAATACACTGGACGTGTCGACATGTCGGCAACTCACATGTATGTTTAGCGCGACAGGGTTAATCCAGATATGGAGTCATGATTTGACCATCATGATTATAATAATAATAATAAAAAAAGAATACACTGTGGATCATTGACTGTGGCTTCCCAAATGGATGTTTCGTGAGAAAAGGCTGTGCTCATTCTTGAGACAAACCCAAGCGAATTCACTTTTAGCGCCAAATGTGTTATCTGCGAGGCCCAATCCAAAGAGTTGCCAACATACCCCTCTACCAGGACACAAAGTTCCCAGTGCCATCATTACCAGCGGATACCAATTCTACCAAATCTCATTAGACAACACAAGCCAGAAGCCTCACACCAGGGGGTGTCTTATCTATATAATCTAAATAATCCTTAGCTATATGTGTAAGGATAAAAAAACACCCATTCTAAAGCTCTATTCAGTTTAATCTAGATCTCTGAATAGGGTCCTGCCACACCTCTAGGACCCAGTGTGTGTTTATGTGTGTGTGTTCGCTCATAGCCCCGCTTTTGGCAGCAGGCCTTCTCTTTTTTTTTCTTTCTTTTTTTTTTCTAAAGCTGGTGGAGGCAGCAGCCTTACAATGGTACATTAACAATCTGTGCGTTCATTTATCAGTGTGTGCGATTTGGACTCTCACGTTCATGGCGCGCTGCACTTTTCACGGCTGAAAATTAATGAACAAGCCTCCCCTCGCAACAAACATGCACCTGTGCTGCAGAGATGCTAATCACAAACATTTATATTTATTAGTGAACGCCCGCACTAAAACTGGAGTTGTGAAGGAGAAAAAAAAGAAGAAGAAGAAGTGGAGAAGGAGGAGGAGGAGGAGAGGTACAGTAGTTCCCCTTTTTCAACCTGGCTAATGACAGGGTGGTGGTGTCTGTAGTGCAGGATAGTGTTTAAGCCATTTGTTTAAAGCACTTTGTTGATTGAAAGTGCATAATCGTCACTGTAAAGACCATTTTTCCTGAACTCTCACAGGTGAAGGGCCTCGCTACTAAACGGTGCTTTTCTAAACCAGTCTCAGAAATGATTTCACTTTTAAAGGGGCCCTATGACTGCCCAGGTGGAAATGATGAACAGACTTGACAAACGCCTCTTCAGTTTAGGATGCTTTTCTCCACTTCCCTTTTCTCTCATGTCTCCCTTCATCCCTCAATCCCCTCCTCCCCCTCCTCCTCCTTCCTCCCCACATACTGACAGAAGGTGGCTCTCTCCCTCAGTAAAGGCTATGCCTCTGCCCAGCTAGGGGAAGAGGA
This sequence comes from Ctenopoma multispine, assembly GCA_034779795.1. Lineage (NCBI taxonomy): Eukaryota > Metazoa > Chordata > Actinopteri > Anabantiformes > Anabantidae > Ctenopoma > Ctenopoma multispine. Next base: position 25,033,944 of record JAUYWH010000018.1, read on the forward strand.
ATGGTGCCATAAGTTTCTCCCTGGCACCAGCCCACCTTTGTTTCCCCCCTCCTCAAGTCTGTTTCAGGCTTCAAAGAGCATTGGAAAAAGAAACACACACATACACACACTAACACACACACACACACACACACACACACACACACACACACACAAGCACATACTACAAATGAGGGAGCACTGATGTCTCACTAACTTTATCATTCTAGCAGGGTGATCATAGCCCCGTTGAGAGGCTGTGGATGATGCTTGAGGGTGTATGAGTGTGTGTGTGTGTCTGTGTGCGTGTGTCTGCATGTGTGTGTTGTCCACCACTGTCTGCATGACGGCACAAAAGGCAGATGCGGGCAGAGGTGGGTGTCTTTTAGGACACAAAGACAAGAGCAATTACTAATGAGTTTGTCTGTGCATTTGTGTACACACACACACACTTGCCAATGTGTGTGTGTAGTGCTATAATAATCAGGGTGTATATTCATCATGCCCCCTCTCAGTCTGTGTTGGCAGGAAGTGGTGTGGTTACCATTAGTGAAGGATGACTAGGTTGCTGTCTGTTTTACTGGGGTACTGTTGCCTTTCTATGGATAGAGGAAGGAAAGGAAAGGAAAGGAAAGGAAAGGAAAGGAAAGGAAAGGAAAGGAAAGGAAAGGAAAGGAAAGGAAAGGGTCCATGTGAAGGGCAAAGGTCAGTGAGACATAACATGATATATATAACTGGGATTATGTTGGTTATTACAACATAATAAAAGGAAAGAAGAGGAAAAAGTGGTGAAGACATTACATGATATTGGGAAAGAAAACCAATATATGAGAAAGAAACAAAAGGACATAAACGGAAGGAGTAAGAAGAAAAAGATAAAGATGATAAAGATATGAAATGTCAGAATAGTTGAATATTGAGTGAAAAGAAAAAATATAGAAAACAAAGTAACAAGAGACAACAAAAAGTTGTCTCTTTTTGTGAGAGACAAAGAGAAACAAAATGAAATAAAACAAAAAGAAACTACTGAAATTAAACAAAATACTTACCTATAACAACTAACAATAAACAGCAGATGATAAAAAGTGAAAAAATGAGAAGATATCAGTTAGACTGGATATTGGCAAATGAAGTGAACTTGAAGAGAAGGAAAATAAAGTGAGCAATGGCCATGCTGCCAAATCTTCTCCAGCTACTGTACGTCCACAGACTGTCACCTACAAAAATGACAGCCACCATGTTGCCCTGCCCGTTTAACGCTGAAGCAGAGCTCCTCTCTAAGCCGCCATTGATTTCCTATTCATTCCCGTGCATGCTAAATCAACAGCCAGCACAATAGGCCAATCATCAAACTCAGCTACAGTCCGACCACTTCCATCCCACCCTCAATCCACCTGACACTGGTCCGAGTCTTTACTGTACGTGGCATCGATGCTCTGCACACCGCAGCCATTAGTGGCGTTATTCTCCATCAATGAAAATGAATCAATTAGGCCTCATTAAGGGTGCATATTAAGGTGGAGTAATTATCTGGTGGGGAATGTACTGTGATCGATAGCTCGGGAGCATAAATATGCACTTAAAGATATATATTACCACAAGGGGCGACTTTTAACAAGGCCACTGTGGAGGGGGAGCTAAAGTGGGTAAATCTGCTTCTCTTCATGAATACGTCTGTGTGTGTGTGTGTGTGTGTGTGTGTGTGTTTGAGTTTATGTGAGACTAGAGAGACTATCGCTTCCACCATAGCCTGGTCAGGCAGTAAATCCAGAGACCAAGGACGTGTCCCGTTTTCCTCTTCTATGAACTTGACTCCAGTGTCTCGGAAAATGAAATAAAAAGATTTATACAGTAGCTGCAAACATCCTCCCTGTGTGTGTGTGTGTGTGTGTGTGTGTGTGTGTGTGTGTGTGTGTGACCACAGGAGACAGGGTCACGCTTTAAGAGTAAATGAGCGAAAGGCCCCGATTTCAGTGATTTTAGTGAGAGGAGAGAAGTGCCTTCACCCTCTGGCCTGCATATAAACACACACACTTCTACACACAAAATTACATGCACAATGTAACATACACACACATACACACACAATGCGAAGCATAACGCCTATTAAAGAGCACACTCTGTCCCAGTCGCATAATTTTAATTTGTTATGAAGGTCATTGACAGAAAGTAATAATCACCATTGGGGATCTAACAATTTGCCATTTCAGAACATTGAGGCACTGATGACTCAACTATTAATAGACTGAAGCACCCCCACACCCACCCACCCTTGCCCCCTGCCTCTACACCCCCTATCCTCTTGAAAGACTAAAAAAACTATTGCAGTTTTGTTTTTTATTTTACACACAAAGGCGACATGTCTCTCATCTTTTGTTATCTGTGGAGCGATATATGACATTTGGAGGCAAATTAATGGGAAGGTTAATATAAACCAGCTGACAGGGGTACCTCCTGGAAAGAGGAGCCTTGCATTGTAAAAAAAAAAAAAGGCAGACAGAGATTTAATTCTCATTTTTGTTTCTTGCCTTTCCAGTGACGTCTCGCACCAACAAATCGCCAGGGCTGCCTGCACTGAGCTGATGAATTGTTAAGCGATTTTGTTTTTTCCTTGCCTTTTTACAAACAAACACGCAGAGAGACACAATGACAAGTTTTATTATAGACCAACTCATTTATTCCCTTGCTTTAGCATCACCCAAGCCATTCAGACATATGTGTCTGGCATTTGTCGCCAAACAAATAAGTCCGAGCTTAAGCTATTTTTATCAAGCGCAAGAGCGTTTGTTCTTTTTAAGTGATCGTCAGCGTTTGGGGCGAATAGAATGGAACTTGGAATCCTTTATCTTTCAGAGGCTCAACAACTCAAGACTAATTACAAATTAATCTGGATCTGGATATCTGCAATGAGAGGGCCCCAATAAGAACTTGTGGTGTGCTAAGAGGAACTATCTGTTATATATTTATAGGGGGAGCTCAACGCATGGAGGGGGGAGAGGCAGGCCGGAGATGGAGGCAGCCAAAACCCAAAAGAGAGAGTAGCACATAATTGCCTGCTTTTCTATATTCAAGCAGCCACATCAAGGCTGAGGATTGTGGATATTAATAATTGATCATTAGCTTGATAAGGCAAAGCGTGCTCAAGTTTTCAGCAATGGAAGTTTGATGGTTGTGTTAGGTCTGTCTGCAGGGTCTCGAGCACTGTTGCTATACTTGTGGAGAAGGTCAAGTGGGCTCATTTTTGTAAATCGGACACTATTGCCCTAAAAAAAAAAAAAAAATAGAGAAGTAGGTCATATCAACTTAATATGTATATAACTTCCTTGTGTTGTTACATTTTCTATCTATAAATGTCTAATTTGTTCATTGTTTTTGCCTGCAGGAAAGCTTAGAAATAAAAATCTACATGATAATAAAAGGTGACGGGCTCCAACTTCTAATGATGTCAAATACAGGTATTTGGTAGTGATCTGCATGTAAAATAAATAATGCATATGTACAATAAATAAATAAAAGTTTTAAAGACTGACTTATGCTTCATAAGTGACATCACATAAGGCAATTGACCAGTTTGAAACATCTTTTATTTTGTCTTTCTTGGCTGTAAGAAATGGCTGTTGGTCTTTCAAGCCACTGTTCATGCACTGGATGCACGTATATCTACTTTTTCTGGTGACTGTCAAAAGTCTGGCTACACTAGAAGAAGTAAATTCCAGCACTTGATCACAAAGAAAAAACTCCTGGAATGCAGTGAACATGTGACTTGAGACTGTGGTGGGTGCTAGTTAGCTTCCTGCTGGGGAAATTGGCTGTGATTTGCTGTCTGGTAGCTGGGGTATGCCGCTCTCTATTACTCACTCTGTTTCTACAGCTAGTGTACTCTGTACTCCCCCCGGTCCCATGGTAGGGAACCCCTGGGCACCTTGACTGTCGTTTAACTGCTTGTGGCACGAGGCAGCTGAGGAAATGGGTCATTAAATCCAACGAGCTGGGGCCAGCCCCTCCAGTGCCCCAGATCTGTTTCCAATCAGATAGCCTTCTTTTACAGGAGAGACAGAACGAAGCCTAGCACTGTAGCCCAAAGCAGACATTAGTGTCATTGCAGCGCAATGCTACTAATAGCCCCAGCTAACAAGGACTGGGGCATTTATTTATTTATGTATTGTCATCCCAAAGGTATCTTAGCTGTGAGATCAGCCCAGTCCCTCTGCGGATTTCATGGAAAATTCACTCCACACCTGGTTTCATGCACAGTCCTTGAAAATGTGTGTATGCAAGTGTGCAGTCGACCATGAGTCACACACAAATAAAGTGATGTGGAAGAATACAGTACATAGGCTATCTAAGTAGTAAGTAGTGTTTAGTTGTAAAATCCATGGATGTGAATATTATGGTCCACACTGTGAATAACCAATTTTAATACCAATTATAACTACTGTAGCTTTGGGGATGGTGATGCTGGTATTTCATGTTCGTCCAGACTTAAAAACCTTACCAACTACTGGGAGGACTGAACATTTTGTACTGGTATTCAGAGTCCCCAAAGGATGAAACTCACTGACTTTGGTGAACCTCTGGCTTTTCAACAGGTCAAAACATTCACCTATCTGGTCAAATATCACCACATCTATGAGATAGAATGAACTAACTTTGGTAAAGCCATACATTTTTTCCCAGATGATGTTTGCTTTGGAGATCCTAGAGTTAGATTTACATTTCTGCATTGAACCCTACAGCTTAGGCATTGTTTAGCTGCAGACCCTAAACCTTAGCTTACACCATGATGAAGCAGACCACAGTAACAGTGATTGGTCTACCAGCATTAAACCAAGTGCATATACAGATGTACAGATACTCTGACATCTTCTCCCTTTTCTATGTTACAATAATTTTAGTAAATGTCATGTTACTCAACATCTATTAACTTTAACTGGATCCGAACAGTTTCAGTAAACATTATTTGTGGTACAGCAAAAAAAACACAACACAGTGTTGAAGAAGTTTAACACATTGGTGCAGAAACCCCATTACCAACTAGAGGTTTGGTGGTGTAATTGCAGTGCAACAAAGATACACTGGAGCAGTGTGTGGTGTAGATTCTGTGTAAATTCAATGTTGAAGCTTAAATCATGTTATAAGGTGATGTTCTCCTATTAATTTCTGGTAATGTCTATGACAGTGAGTTACGTCTGGTTTCCAGGGAGTTCTCAAACTTGAATCATAATTGGCATCAGAAAAAAGTCAAGTATCTAAGCACTTCCTGTGTTTATTGCTTTAGATTTCATTACTGTATATAGTTTCTTAAGTATGAACTTAAGTACGTTAATTATATCTTACTATATCCATCCTAATGTACATTGGATGCATTCTAGACATTTACTTAACTGTGAAATGACTGAATAGTGAAAAAAACACAGTTTTAGAAAATATGTTGCCATCAGCACCTTAATACTACAATTTCTGCTATACATTCTTACACAGTCCCAGCAAGAAAAAAAAAACAAGTACACAGCTGCTGATCGCTGCCATTTTGACAAGGCCTTCAGCTGGATCTCTGTGACTTTTGAAGACTGACTGATCTGATCTACAAAGGAAAAGGGCAGACATTTTGCAGGCAGGGTAAATACTTCAAATGTTAGCATGGGGAGTTTCTTCGATTTGTCCTTTAGGAAGATGCTAACGTGTGATACACCACGCCATCCCTTTTTATCCCTCCCCTCGTCGTCTCTTAGTCATCAGCCTCTCAAACTCCTCTCCCTTTCTGCCTTTTCTTCCTCTGTCAGTGCAAAATGCACGGCCGGCGATATGAAGAAGAAGAAGAAGAAAAAAACCCTACACACTTGTTGCCCAGACTTTATCTCTACATTATTCGTGCCGCTCCTTCCGTTCATTTCAGAGAATAAGATAAATGAACAACGTACATTTCGTGCACCTGTCCTCCCCTCCCCACCTTCTCCTTCCCCTAACGATAAGGGATTTCATTAACGTGAGAATGCTTGGGCTGAAAGAAACATAATTGCTTCAGTGTTGTTGTCCTCTCTGCTGCCGACGCCCTAATTTCCTCCTTGCCTTACTCTTGACTGTTAAGTGATCATTATATCAACACGGGGGATGGGCCAAGGGTAAAATATTGACAAACTGCGGTCACGTTCATGCAGAACATAGAGGAGAGGTGTATGTTTGTGGGTGGTGCGGGGTGATGAAATATTAAAAATGAAAAGAAATACAATGGTATGGGCAAGGAGAGGAGAAACATGATAATGAGGGGGAAGTATGGGTGAGGAGTGAGGAGGAAAGAAAGGTCCTAATAGAGTGACAGCAAGGACGTAAAGTGATATGATCAATCGAGAAAGATCACAGAGTCCGGTAATAATTTAAACACTGGGTATGATCCGTCACCCACCACCTCCTCCCTGTCCCTGATGGATAACTGTATGTAAAAGATACATAATTTTTTTACTTGCCATTTACACAGCATTGCACCTGAAAGCCAGGCAGCATAATAGACAGTTTAAAATGTCAGGGAACTAAGTAAGTAAGAGAGACGGGTCGACCGGTGGAATCTTAATTAGAGGAGCTCTGTCTAATGGCGATGGCTTTCCAGGCTGTGCTGATGATGGGAGGAGTGTCTAGCAGAAATACACAGACACGCAGGGATGTGCAAGTATTCACTCTGACATAAACACATATATGTGCACCATTACTCACAAGCTTACTGGCACACTGTTCCTTCAATAGACACAAGCCCTACACACTGTGATTTCAACATCAGTGCAATTAGCAAAAGATCCCCCTGTTCAACGTTAATTTTATGCCTACAGCTGACCAGTCAGTGACCAAATCTATCTAGTTATGGCGCAGCATCACAAGAATGTTCAGTGGTAGTCTGGAAATGCATGTATAGGATTTACCTATCTATCCCTGAGCAGACCTGTCTGTTGAGCCCAAGCCAGCGCCACATGATTGTGTTAATTAATCTGCCATTGTGAGCATGGGGAACAGCTGCACAGGCTCTCGTGGCTGTGTTGTCAAAGCAAAACAATGCAATGTTAAGCTTCCCCCACTGAATCTTCCATTACAAAGGAGCCCCAACAACAGGACTAAATTCATAAATCCACAGATCGGTTTTTACCAGCACTAATGTCTGACCTTTAAAGCGAAAAAGGGATTTTTTATAAAGATTCTTCATTTAGGCTTGAAATACGGTCAGATATGTGATACCTAGGATTTGGGCCAAATTTTTCCTCCACCCCTGCCTCGAGCCTGGAAAACAAACATAATGTGGCGAGATAGAGATGCAGAGAGAGAAAAGGAAGGAGGGATGGATGGACAGAGGTTAAAAAAAGAGCAATGGAGCAACAGAGAGATAGAAGGAAGAGAAGGGAGAAAGGGAGACAGAGATGAGCACAACAGAGAGAAACAGATGAGAGCTAGGAGTCACCAGCTGGGTGCTGGTATTTTAAAACAAAACGTCTAACGCGATTAGCAGGGATCCATCGATCGTGTTATGTGACGTTAATTCAGACTGGTGAGAGGAGGAAGGAGGGGGAGAGAAAAAGAGGTGAAATAGGCTTTACTTGTGTTTTACAGGTCAAAAAAACAGCTTTTCATGTAAAAGGTCTCAAATGATGATTCTGAATTTGCAGACAATTTCGTAGAGCACGTCGCTTCATTTGCGATTGTTACAATTTGTGCATGATTTTATTTGACTAGTATTCATGGAAGTAGTAAACTGAATGGATTAGTTAATACACGGCAGACAGCTGCATGTAACTCTTTATTTGGTTACAAACAAAATCCTAGCGTTGGTGCTCGACAATGAGAGAAAAATCTCACATTCATTTAGAAAGTATATTGACCAAGGGAATACATAAATAAAATTAGGTAAACTGTGCTGCCACCACAAATTATGTCTGCAATAACAGACTTCACAAATAAATGCTTTAGCACCTCTAATCGAGTTCACAAAATGTTTCACTAGACAACCATTTCACTGCATTCATTACAGCTTCACTGAATTACAATTTTATTGCTCGCAGAAATCACAGTGTTTGTCTTTAATGTGGCAACCAGATTCATCTTTGTTTCAGATATGCCTGGAAGAGATGGGAGATGGTGTGCCCCTATCACACACTCTCTACAGTGAATGGCATGGCCTTGGTGCACACTTGGCGCTTCCAGAGAGATGGTGATGCACCCCGAAAAAAAAAAAAAATCATCAAGATGCCTGGCTCGAGCCCCACTCTGCAGCCGGGCCCTTCTGTCTAGCAGAAAGCCCTCCAAAAGCCCACTGAGCACGCAAGACACGGTAGAGGAGACATATATGCGTGCTGAGACATACTGACGGGTCCTGTCAGTTGTCATTGACTTCATGTAAATGAGGAGGTAAAGGCGACTGATTATTTCTTTCAGGTTTGAATTAAAAAAAAGAAAGCTTAGCAACGCAATGAGTGGAATCAATCTAAATGACAGATGAAGGAGGCAAGACATTCCCTTCTCCCTGTGACACTGTCTCTCAATCTGTACCCTGTTTTAGTCTGCCAAACACCAAGTCAAATAGTGACACTGAATATGGCAGTGAATTCCAAATCAGTTGTTTAGTTGCCATATTCTTGATAGACTGCACAAATGTTCTTTTTTTTTACAAGAGTTTTTTTAATTACAATTCTTGGGCACACAGTGTATAAAGCCAGTTTGAATTACTTCAGACTCCTCTCAGCACACACACACACAAACACATTGAACATACAATTTTGAAGGCTTACAGATGGGGAAGGGTGACATGGTGCTAACTCACATCTCAAAAGTGACGCTCGCTGCAGCATCTCACCTGTCCAACACGCTGGATTTCAGAAAGCCATCAGATGTTGCATTTACCGCAACACTGAGCAGTGGAGAGCATCCGATCAGAAGATGTACGCAGCCTGAGGTTCAGTGCACTTACACTTGACAACTCAACAGGATACTTAGTTAAGCTAGAATGGGAATTTGGACGCCAGGAAAGAAGGGTGATATCTTGTCATTATCTTTTCCCTCATGGCTTTGTTAGTATTTACAGCTAAAATGTTACAGAGGGTGTATCGAATTGGAAGAAGGACTTTTTTTTTTTTTCCTCCTGTGGTACTGTGCTGTCGGCTCCCTGATTGTTGGAGTATAAAAATAATCGTCATGGAAATAGATCTCATTGACAACATGCCATGTTCACACTGTGAGCAGCTTGTGCCTTGTGAACATAATCCAGAAACGTCCTCCAAAAACTTTCCTCCACAAACTTTCAATCCCTCATCCTCTTTTTGCCCTTCTCTCCAAAAGATGAAAAGAGGAAATGCCAGGGAAGACAAAAAGACAAAATCCTGTCTTGTCAAGTACCAGCAAAACAGGTAGAAATGTGATGTGGGAGGGAGGAAGTGGGGGAAGGGGGGCTCAAGGATCAGGAGGCAAGGGAGGAGGGACAAAAGATGCAGAGAGCATGAGCAAAAAGAACTGAGATACAGAGAGGGAGGGAGGATTGACCAAGACAGCTTTCCCATCCTCCTCCTGAAAATCCACTCCTCATCTCTGTGTCTAATAGGAAATACCTGATTCTGGCCCTGAGAGTACTGCACCGGCACAATTACACCTTACATACAAGCCCTGCCAGGAGAGGTGGCATTTGGTCGATCCGTCCCCCCATGAGGGTGGCTTGTGGCTTAGCCTCGTCTTAGCTCCGTGTCTTAAGACGGAAGATAGGAGGAATGAAGAGGACCACTGGGGAGGAATGCGAGTCTTTCTCTACGAAAGCCCAGGATAAACCTATGTCCTCTGGAGGGAAGACGCTACTGTGACTTCTTCTAGCTGGATGGAAGCCCAGGGGTTAAAAGATGAAACCTTGAAATGTGATTACATCGAAGTCTCCTGGAAGTTTTAACCAGAGAACTTTTGTGACATGTTTAGGCATCATTTGCAACATTCTCAAAAACCCACTCTGTACCATTCGAAGGTTTAGAAACTCCATGTGTTGAAGCTTCAGGAATTCAAGGCCTAATCTTGGTCTGACTAGGAATGACTGTCTAAGCTCCTGACATAGAGGTTTACATTTTACACACCAACACAGAGAAAATAAGACATTTACTACCTATAACAACCTTAGCATCAACACAAACATATGCTCAGTGTGTGGGCCGTCGGGTGATGTTAACTCGAGGGCAGATAAAATAATATAAGAGTGTGTGCAGAGATGATGAGAGTTAGGTTCATTAGAAGAGCTGTAAATGAAAGTGAGGAAGGCACCTCATCAAGCACATGTTCAACACTTGGTCCATAAGGGAGCTATACCTGGGGCTGTCGCGTTCGGAAGGTGTTACTCTAATAAGACAACAGTCGCTTTTATTTACAGCGAACACAAGATGACATGAAACATGCATTAACACGTCTTCTGTTGTGCCTTTGGTGAAACAAACACCTTTGTTATTTTGTAAACAAAACATCTAACTAACAGCCCCTTTTGTGAGCTAAAGATACGTTCAAATAACATATGCTCTTGACTGAAAAAAAAATGAAGAAAAAAAAAAACAATAGGTGTAAACCATCTAAATTGCAATTGCACCGCATCTTGGAAAACAAACACTTTGCTTTGTTACCAAGACAACTGAGCTAATGTGATTCCTGCAGCATTGTGAGGACTGCTACTTGCTACATTATGTGTGACAAGCTTAAGAGTAGATCTAGAGGCGTGAATGCACAGATTCCAGGCTCCAGCCTATTGTGGATTGAAGATAGTCCGGCAAACCATATTTGCATGTGTAACCTTGCCAAAGATTTAAGCTCAGCGGGCTAACATTGTCTCCATGCTTGCAAAACCCTGGTTTGAAGTTTAGCATTGATGTATAAGACTCTATAATGCTTGCTGTGATTTGACAGTTTAGTTACTCTTACTTCTCTTGCTAATCCTTAGCCCAGTGAACAAATGCAGTTCCATTCTGTTGGAGGATTTAAATGTGATCAGCCCCAACATTTGTTTTTAATATATCTATCTGGGCAAACAGCAAATTCATAATAGAGCCTACAGCCCATATCTTCCTCTTGCCTCTTTGCCTTCTATGGCGACAAAATGAATTCAGCTCTGAACCTAATTAATCCACAAAGGTTTCATGTCTTAATCCCCAAAGTCAAGGGGGTTATTGTCCTCACAAATGAGGTCAGTGTTCCTCCCAGTGGAAATAAGGGGAAGAAGGAGCAGTACACAGGGAGTGAAGGGAGGGCCCACGAATGCTTACAGAGTGGATTTCTTTCTCTGCAGCTCTCCTGGTGAATAGAGGTGTGATACGGTGGCAAGAGGCCCTGCAAACAGGGAATGGATTTGCCTACCATCTGTACAGCAATGGGTACATGCGCAGAGGTATCATGATGTCAAAAGGACTGAATAGTTAACACGCCATAATAAAAGAAGAGAAGATAGAAACATAAACGGAGCAGTGAAATAAATAGCACAGCATGACAGCAGTGAAAGAGGGAAAATTAAACGCCTGCCAATCTCCAGCACACAGACCTTTTGAACCAGGAGGATAAGAAAGCTGGTTCTGATGGTAATTGTCACTAAGGCAAGTCACTGTCAAACTCCAAGGCGAAGAAGCATCATCCAAGTGTGACAGGACGATAGCCATGATACAGCCCTCCGTCTGGTGGGATGACAAGGGGGGATGTGACACACATGGCCACACCATGCTGCCTGAAGCACAGTCACCACCAGCGGCCCACACAGGGTTTCTGTGGGGGACAAAACCCCGGGAATAGCACCGAGCCAGCCAACTGCTCGCCCAGCATCGACGCACTCTGGGTGCATCGCGGGGCTCTCTCTCCGAGGACTAAATGGCAGCCAGGAAAAGCATGGACAGTTGACCATGATAGTCCACATCTATAATCCTTTAGACCATCCTGGTAAGAGCTTTCCAGAGATCTTTTGAGTCATCCAATCAAGACTTGGCTCAAGTAGGGGAGGGGGGGGATTGGGGTTGCTGGCCAATGAGAACATGGCTAGGCAGAGGGTCAGCCAATAGCAGGCATGTTGAGGGGCGGGTCAGCCAAGATAGATGCTAGCTAGAAAAAGAAAGTCCAAGACAACGTAATTAACAGCTTGCCGAAATCTGTTGCAGTCAAAAGTCCGGCCACTGGACTATACAGCAGGCATGGTGGATGATTTCAAGCCTGATGCCTAAAATTCAACAAGCTGAGCGAATTGTTTAAACAGAGTACATTATCTTATGCTGCTAAAGCACTGCTGAGTCAATATGTCATCATCTGCAGCTGTAACAATGATCATTACTTTTAGTTACAATGCGGGGAATGTACAGTCTACAAACAATCTAGTAAAGTATGTTAGGCAAAAGCTTATTTCTCACAAATTGCTTGCTTTCCGTGTGACTGATGATGTAGTGACACAATATTATGCATACATCAAAAGAATCAGCAGACAAACCTGTGCTGTTTTTGATCACTGATAATTACTGCACACTCGAAGAAGACTTGAGGAGTAAACAAAGTGAGGATGGGGGGTGGGTGGGCGGACGGGGGGGTGGTTGAGCTTTGTAGCAGACATTCTAATTTCCAACTTCTCTTTTGGTGGACTAAAAAGAAGTTTATATTGTCATCTCCCCACTGCTGATTTTGTAACATGAGTTTTAAACTGACAGAGGGAATTAAAATCTGTAAACGCTACACTTTTTGAGGCCTAATTTATAAATCAGCTGTCAGGGTTGGTGTTTGTTGATTTTTATCAACTCAAGGGTTATTACATTTCAAGACTGACAATTAAAAATCCCTCAATCATTCCCACGAGCTTTCTAAAACCACGTCCAAACTTGGGAAGTGTTATAAACTGATGAGACAAGAGTAGATGGAACTTCAGTTGAAAAGTTCCAAATGTGATCTGGTAGCACGGGGTCAAAGTACAAACGACAGAAATGAATTTGATTGAGTTTCTCAGTTACAACAAACTTTGGGCACATTATAACTATCAGATCATTCCTTGCCTGTAGACAAGGGTTATTTTAGTTAAACACCTGTGTACATCACAGTTGCTTTTTCCAGTGACTTTGTTTAGGTGCAAATTATAGATCTGAGGGTCAGAATCAAGTCTATGAAGCCCACTCTTTGAATAAACACAACTGGATAATAACTGACTTTAACACTGAATCCAAGGAGTTACTGAGCTGTTTTTTGCTTTTCTTTTTGTCCCCCTCACTCTTTTCCTTTTTACCCACTCGCTCTCCACACTGCTACTGCCTGCATGCCTCCCCTTCATCTCAGAGGATATATAGAGGAGAAAAAAGATTTAAAAGGAGTGAGGCGAAAAAAAAAGCTCAATTGTTTATTGATTTTATAATAGGCTTAGTGCAAGAGAAATAAAGTGGGGGGCTGGTGAGGCGGCGTGGTCAACCAGAGGTGATGGCGTGACAAACACGAGGCTTACACGCAGGTAACAGCAGCTTGAGTCCAAATGCCGGGATATTGGCTTGAGCCCTTTTTCTAGTTTTTCCAAATGCCCGTTCACGGCAATGTTATCCTGCTTTTAAACCAGTGTACACATAATCTCTGCTCTCACAAACAGGGCACGGCCTCGTGAGTTTGAAAGTGTGCAAGGTTTTTTTTCCAACCATATACTTGACATAATCAATTTCAAAGGGGAATGGAGTGGAAAACTGATGGTTAAATTGTGTCCTTTGTTGAAAAGGAGCAGCTAAATCACATTAAATGTATGTACCTATACAAACCTAAGGATGTAAAGAATCTACGTGGAAGGAAAACTGTTCAGAATTGCTTGAGCTGGCCTTTGAGACTGAGTGTGTATGTGTCTGCCTGAGAACGCATGGGTGTGTGTAGGGTCTGATATATGGATGATAACACTAATTAGCTCGTTTTGTTTGGGGCACAACACTCATTAAAAACCCAGTGGGGCCATTAAAGTTACCGTCCCTCCAAACCATTGCTGCCACCATATCCATCTAGGCTGCTATCTCACCCTGCTCTCCCTGCATTTAATGGCCTCTGCTTCAGGTTGTTGGGTTGAGCAAAGATTTGTGGGACTTGGATCACTCCGCTGTCTTACCCCTCTTCCCCCAGACACCCACGTCCATATCTCTTGATTTCTATTTAAATCTCCGCTTCTCCTTCTCACCGCTGTCTCTCTTCCTCCACGCCACTCACTTTATCTCTCTTTGTCTCTATCTATCTTGGTCTCCCGCATCCACCACCTCCAGTCCCAGCTACATGTTCCATCCATACACTAATGGGTGTTTGCTGAAAAGAAACAGGGGTAGAGATTTTTGCTTTTCAGTCATAGCAAGGAGGCGGAGGGGGTAGGGGTGGAGGGAGGAGGAGGAGGAGGAGGAGGTGACGGTTGTTTCCAAGCTTTACACAGCGATGTCGCTGTAATACCGACAAACCTCCTCGCGATTCAGTGCGGCTTGCCCTGCCATAAGGCGCCCGTTACTCAGCAGCTGAAGAGACTAGAGGCAGAGAGGCCTGCCAGGATTAGACGAGCAGGTGTAGCATCCCGCTAACAGATACAGCACAAAGCCATATTCAAGCTCATTCTCCTGGGGCTAGCTATGCTAAAGCTAAAAGCTTCTGCTCAACTAAAAAGAGGTTTCAAGTCAATCCACTGCACAAATTGCTGTCATGATGATGTTTCAGATGTAGCGTCAGGAGAGTTGGTTGGGTTTGGAAAGTCTACATGCTATTATGTCACCTTGAATCAATAGTTTAATTAACCTTTTTCAGTCGAGGAAAAAACTGTATATTTTCTGTTTACTATAAAACTATTAAAAAAACACTATGAGCGACAGGGTTGCAATGCATTAAAAAATCTTTCATTGCCATGAACATGGGCATTGTCACTGGGTCCTGGAACTAGGGAGCTACCTACAAGGTAACAGGTATGAGTCCATTCAGGCCATTCAGAAAGAGGAGGGAAACAACTACAAACCCAGCTGTGCAGAACTACATTAAATAAAATTTGTTCGTCAAAAACTATGACACAGTTGTGCTCCACCAGCTCACATAGTACTCACCTCTCATTAAACTGTGTATTAATCTGTTGTTAACAATAGTCCCACTTATTCATATTTGCGTACTGGTTGCTCCAGTGTTTTAGAAAAATATTTAACTTTGTATTTTTAAAGACACGGAATTTATGCCATTCTCTAAGAGGCCTTTCCCTACATTGTAACGTGTGTGCGGTGCTTAGTGAAGCTCACATGATACCACAAACACATAGTTTAAGTGTCTGGTCATATCCCATATACTCCCTTTTGCCATGTTGTTGAAAGGCAAGACTGAAAATATCCTTGGTCTCAGGTCTGGATATTAAGAGTGTTGATTAGATATATGAGTTTGCCATTTGCCCACGGAGCGTGGAGTGTCTCTGACAGAACTGGGGACCATATGGCTGGTGAGAGATTTCCCCCCTCTCTTCCTCTTTGCGCAGCCTGACAGCTGGATGGCTGCTAACTGGGGACAAGGAAGCTTGGCAGCTGCAGCTGAGAGCAACGCTTTGATGCCGCTCACCCTCTTTCCCTCTCTCTCTCTCTCTCTCTCACACACACTCACACACGCACACACACACATTCTCATGAGAACCCACGCACCCACTACCAGCCAGTGTTAACTTATGCAAACTTTCTACAGGTTGGACAAGAGAGACAAGAGGAAGAAGGAGGAAGAAGTGAGCGTGTAGAGTTATGACTGAATCCTGCTGGTCTGGTCATGGATGCCTCACTTGTACACTGCAGCAGACAAAAGAGGATGTAAAATCACTTCCCAAGATGTGGAATTCTGCTGTCGAAACAATGACAGCGCGAGGAAGGGGAGGAAGGGAGGGAGGAGCGCTCATGGGTGGGAGGTGGTGGTGCTGATGATGGTAGTGGCAGAGGAGAGAAGTGGAGGAAGAAGGGGTAGGGTTGAAAAGGCCTCTGGGAACACATTAAGATGTACAACTGGCAAGCACAAAAAAAGTCTGAGATTTTTGATTTTCTTTTTTGTTATTTTCTTTCTTTTTGACTCAAAAGGCTCTTTCATCATTTCTTAAAAAAAAGAAGAAGAAAAGAAACAGACTCCTTTGGAAGTTTAGATGCAGATACCTGCATTCTTTGTGCCGCCTAAAAGAAATCGACAATTCTTTCACATAAAAGTGCAACAGCAGGTGGTTCTGTTTTTAATCGTAAATCTCATCTGCAAGTGTCTCAATTTGTATGCAATATACAATTCTTCCTTAAAGGAAACACCTCTAAATGCACAATATACAGTATGATGTTTTTACTCAAGCCTCAATAATGTTTCTCTTTGAAAGAATGAACCTTTGTTAGCACAATAACACTGTTTACACCGGCTTTTCTCTGCAGTCCTGCCAAAGTGTTTTAAATCACTCTGATTACAAAACCATCAGCTTACACTAAGTAGTGCACAAAAGGGTAAAATGCGATGTAACGTGTTACTCGATAAACCTCAAGTAGGTTTGACAATGTTATTTAAAGTGACAGCGTTTCATTTTCCTCATCCTTTTAAAACAAGTGATGCCCTTTTGATCCCCTCTTTCCACCTTCTGTCACGCTCTCGGTGTTCTCCAGTGTTCAAAAGCAATTTCTCGGCCTGCACGTCCGAACTACCACATCAGATAATCTCCTCGTCTTCTTCTTCATACTCATTCTCTCTCTCGTGTTCAGTTGCCACCTGATCCGAGCCTGCCCGCTCCTTTGTACCGCCTGCCCTTCTCTGTTTTTCTGTTGTTTTTTTTTCCTTCTTCTCCCTCACCTCCTCCTCCCCTCACTCATTTGCCTTTACTGTACCCCCCCTCCACAACCCCACCACCCACCCTAGTGCTATATTCATCTCACTCTCTCCTTTCTTTTCACCAGCCAGCTCCTCCCATCTCTCCTCTTGTTGAAGGCCCCCTGTTGCTGCCTGCTATCAACCAGCTCTGAACTGGTGACCATGTTGAGGACAGGAGAGGGAGAGGAAGAGGAAGGAGAGGAAGGATAGAAGAAGAGAGGAGAGGAGATGAGTTGGACAGGAGTAGGAGGGAAAGGGAGAGAGGGATCAGAGATGGCTGGAGCCAAGAGGAGAGCAGCTGGGCACGGCTAACAGGGAATGATAATGACCTCAGAAATCTGCTGTTCGCTCCACAACAATAGGGTGCTCAGTCGCCTGGAAAATTGTGTTCATCAGCTAGCTCTGCTCACTTACTAATTGACATTGCCAAATATTTTAAGAACAATTGGAATGTGGCAGGGGGAAAGAGTGAAAAAAATGAAAACGCAGAGATCTTAATCCCTGTACTTAATTCCTCCCTCACTTTTCCACCCTTCTTTGCTTCTCCCTCTCTATCCCCCCCTCGTTTGCCTTCTCCCTCTCTTTCTTTTTCTCACTCATTTGCTTTTGTGATAAGGAGATGGCTACAACTAAGAAGAAAAAGCACATTTTTCATGTCGCATTCTGCTCTCATGTCAGCACCCTGATGTTGACACAAAAGGCTTTTTATGTGACCTGTCAATGGGGTTAAGAGGAGGAGGTTGAGAGGGGAGGGAGGGAGGGCGGGCGAAATTAGGAAATGACAGAGCAAAGGAAGAAAAAAGGAGGAGCAAAAGAGGTAGAAGGAAAAAAAAGAGAAAGAATGAAAAAGAAAGAGCAAGCAAGAGATTCCTCGGTCATGGTATCACATGCCTGGCCCTCCATTTTTAATGAGGCAAAGGTCAATTTATTCTCTTGCTCTTTCACTCGCAGGAGGAACCCCAATCATGCCCAAGTTAACTTGTTCAAACAGTACTCCCCCCTCAACCCACCACCACCCACCCACACCACATACCCCCACCTCCTCAACTCCCGCCCCGCTCTGGCTCCTGCCGCCTACCATCCAGCGCTGTCCATTTGCATTCCTCGACCGAGAACCCTGCCTCATTTCACAGGAATCCCCACATTGACGGAGTCAGACAGCTGTCACCAGCCAGAGAAAAGGAACTTGGCGTTCGCCCTCATTCAGTCTTGCCCTCCCCTCTGTCTGTCCGACCCCCCCTCCGTTAAGCACACACACATGAACAATTAAGAGAAACTTTTTTTGTTGTTGTTTTAGCCAGCGTATTGTTGCTTGACACTTTTGATCGCCAGAGGAACAAACGCCTTTTTAGAGTGAATCTGTGCATTTATGGTATCTACACACGGTGAAAACTCAGAAAAACTGTACTAGTACGAGTTATGACTGTTGTGTTAACTTATGTCTTTCTTTCTTTTCTCAGACTCCCCACCCCCCCACCCCGCTACTTTTGAGTCTCTTCTGGTGCACGTTCACTCAAGTTGAGTTTCCCCTGCATTTCAAAAGCGTAGTAAAGCAAGCTGCATTTGTGAGTCAACTTGCTCAGTTTTAGCAATGACACCAGAGCAGATAGCTTGCTGATGTATTACGAATATTAATATGCAAACAGTCTACCTGACGGAGTAAGGCAGCCTTCTGTTATGGAAAGATAAATATTGTGTTTTAATTATAAAAACATAAAACAGAATGGGGAAGACAGAAGAAGCGGGAGAAGATGTGTGTGTGTGTGTGTGTGTGTGTGTGTGTGTGTGTGTGTGTGTGTGAAAGCTTGTTCCAGGAGAAAGGTAAGCCATGTTTTGGCAATGACTTGGAGCTGAAAAGAGTGGATGGCATAATACGATGCTGTTTACCGAGGAATGTGATGCCCTGACATCTCTACCTTCTTCTCACTCCATTCAGTCTCTCCCTTCTGGATTGCTCGTGTCATTTTTTCATCACCTCTTCTTCACTCTTTCAACAGTCCATTTTTTTCCCTCTTTTCCATCCAAGCTTCATAACCAAGCGGGGGAATCCTAACGTGATCATTAAGACATAAAACGGCCTGATAAATGTTTCATAAGGACAAGACTAGCCACTGATAGCCACCCAGGAATACTGAGGAGCAAACCGAGTCTCGCAGTCCTTCCCCTCGTTCAAACACACTTGTCTGAATACAATTGGAATTTTAAAATATCTAAAAAGCCTGGGCTAATTCCCACCATGGGTAATATTTACAAATTGAGTCTGAGAGACAGGGTAGGGGGGGAGAGAGAGAGGGAGAGAGCAAGAAAGGAAGAAAGAAATCAAATGAACTGCGCAAGAAAAAAAAAAGAGAAAAGAAGAACAGAGAAATAAATTGGCCTTTTATATTGTGCAAGCGTGTACAAAAATACTAAGTCTGCATTTATCCGAGACATGTCAATCAGCGCTGCACACTGACAATTAGTGCATTTGAATAGAACTTTTATCATTTACCAGACACCAGAGTCCTGACCTACTGTACAAAAATACAGCTCGGGGAATGAATGTGCCTGTAACACAATGACTGTCTTTTTAAGTTTGGTGACACATAAAACATACAGATATGACAGGCCAGACTCCTTCAAATGAGTGGGGGTAGAAAGCTCAGGTTTTGTAACCAGTGAGTTCTCTGATTATAGAGAATAGAAGAATAGTGTCGGGGGGTGGGGGGTTAGTAGAGAAGTGGATGTCAATTACAAAGACAAAATGATTTATGCGGAGAAAAGAAATGAAAATAAATAAAAGATATCATTTGTTATTTTTTAGTGTACATAGTGTTACGTACGGTTAGCTTGCACGCTCACAGAGGCCTCATCGCGAAGCACTGAGCGTGAAGTAAAGAGTCATATGCTAGTTATTCTACCTTTTCATAGAAACCATAGCTGGAAACACGCTAACTTTACCCTCACTGATTAATTTGTGCATTGAGCAAGATTTCACAGTTCATATTTTGTTGTTGAGCCAGATTAAGGCACGTGGGGTCTCCCATTAATCCCCAACACCCGTGTTCATTCAAGCCATTTATTTCCAAAGCCTCACAGAAATGCTACAGATACATTTGGATTTTGTCACAGAATCCCTCTAAAAAGGCAGGAGCCACAGTACCACTACAATACCATTTAACTTTAGACTGAATATCTCATAAAAGTATAAGGACCAAAATGTAATCACCATGTGGGCGGCTTGTTGGTGTGGTGGTCGCCTCACAGGAAGAAGGCCTTTCTGTGTGGAGTTTGCATGTTGTTGCTGGTTCTCCGGCTTCATCCCACCAGCCAAAGACATGCAGTAAGGTTAACTGAAGACTCTAAATTGCCCGTAGGTGTGAACGGTTGTCTGTGTGTATACGTCAGCCCTTTGAAAGACTGGCATGGCAGCAGATTTGTGGTGCACAGAATAGTTAATTCAGATGAAGCCTCTCTAACTTATAAATTAAATGATGTGTTTTCCCCCTGTGGAGACAGGTTTGGATCACTGGTGAACTTCTTTCATACCTCTTATGAAAACCATTAACACATTCAAAATACTGTATATGTACAATAAATAATTATTGTTTAGTTTTGTTTGTAGCATATTCTGTCCATAGTGCTGTAGTAAATAATAATTTGCAGGTTCTACATTATTCAAACATACAGCAGGTTCAGAAGTAGGATCCAGCATGTGGTAACATATTTTTTAGAATTTAGTTACATTATAATTGAGCTATTAATTCTTTAACATATTTAAGCTATGTTGTAATTAATCTACATGTTTCTTGTATATTTGTGGACTTTCTTACATTGTAATATTAAAATCCTCTATAATTGCATATATTGACAGGTCACTGACTAATATTAGCTGATAATAGCTAGCTGGATTGGGTTAGTCATCACACATAGTCATACTAGTCTGGATCTTGTTCAACTCTACTTTATTCCTGTTTTAATGGCACAGTAATTACACTGTAACCATTTGTCCGCATGTGTAATTACGCCCACATTGTAGCGTCACAATTAGATGAATATCCATGCTTTATAACCTAAGGCATCAAGTTGGCAAATCCAATTTCAATTTGTATGAAGAGAGCATTTTGCCTGCTTGTTTGAGCCGCGGTAAAGACCAGGGATATGCAGGCTAATCCTCACCGTGTTAAAACGCTGTTCCTCTTAAAAAATGTAGACATGGGGGATTCTCAGGAGAGAGAGAGAGAAAGAGACAGACAGACGGAGAGAGAGAGAGAGTATACAGTCTTATATTGCCTGGAGCCAAGAGGTGGGAGTGGGGTTTAAGGGTTGTGGGAAGGTTCTGAAGGTACATGTAAGGAGGTCTTTGCTGCTTTAAGCCTACATGTGTGCAGCAAAGCCTATTTTATACATATTCCAGCTACATTTTGTCTCTACCACAGCAGCAGAATGGGGAGATACTATCATGCAAAACAAGATTTTTCAATGGAGGGTGATTTGCATGTGAGAGCAATCAAAAAAAAAAAGGTGCTGCTTTCCAACACAGGTGTGACAAGTTACATTCACATCGGGTGTACCTGTTGCTGAACCTCCCTAACACGACAACGCTGTGGTGAGTTTTCTTCCAACACAGCTTTTTAGAGGAGCGATCATCGCAGGAACAAATAATGGTGAAGCGAAGTCAGTTCAAGGATATCCAAATAAACAAAAAAAAAAAAGATGGTGATCGGCGTAAATGTAATTATCGCTTTGTTTTTGTGAAAAAAAATAAAAGGATTGCATTCAGTAAGGAACACGCTCAAGGTTAGCTGCTGAGCTATGTTGTAATAAGGAATGTCTTTAAAGGACATCTTTGACAGAGGCCTTTGTTTTTTCTGCCCCCCCGCCCCCCCAAATCCCACCCAACTTCTCCCTTTTTTCTTTCACTGCTTTTAAACAAGTGCCGTCTCAAAGACAAAAGCGGTGGAGTTGACCTTCTTTCACAGTTGAGATGTTATTGTTGATTACTATAATTTAAGTTTAACTCAAAATTGCTGTGGGTAGGTGGCGGGGCAGAGGCTCACATGAACACCGGCGCACGCTCGCAGGTGCGCACACGCACACACAAGATTACAAGCTCTTTCTTTTCTTCTTTTTAAATGTGCGATATTAAGATAAAGACAATGGTACAGTAGCCACATCCTGTTCACTACAGAAGAAAACGATATGCACAAATACTGTAAAGCATATGCCCCATCACCACTCCACCCCACACACACACACACACACACATACGCACACACACAACAAACATGCATGTGGAGGAGAAGCATGACACCTTTCTCCACATGAGACTCAGACACGTTTTTTTTTCTCACCCATCAAAGCTTCTAATTTAAGAGTCCCTCATCTCCAAATGTGAAGACGAGTTTCACTTCAGATTAAAACACAGGAAGTAGCAAAAACGAGCATTTTTTAACGTCAAATCGATTTACTTCTCACGTTTTTTTTTTATCCCAGTAGAACTGTATTCCTGTTTATTTTGTGTATGTTTAAGCATTTTATTCTACAGTCTCTTCTACGAGTATATTTCCCAGCTTTGTCATATTCCCTAGCAGTTTGCTTCAATTTGACATCCTGTTTTGCACATATGCTCACCAACAATATACAATAGCTGTGCAGAACAGCTTTTCAAAGCGTTTCAATAGTGTCTCAAGCAGAGTGGAGCTCATCGTGTCATACTACCCGCTCACAGACCACACATTAACAAACTGTTAAACAAAGACAGCAGACCAGGCTAAATTAAGGCTTTGCAGTAACCAGTAGGTTTGTATTGTTCTTGTGCAAAGTTACCACTACACTATATTCATTAATTTTTGTGCTGACATTTTTGTCTTAATTCCTACCGTCCTTTTCTGAAGATAATGCCTCTGGGGCGAGATTTACCCAACTAACTTACTCAACTAACTTTAATGCATTTTTTTGTGCTTTGTTAGCATTTGGTGGTAAATACTATTCATTTTTTTGTCAATTATTATTTTAATTCACTTTTTTTGTATACTGCACACTCATAGTAAATACAGTACTTCTGAAGTTGTTGAAATGCCACAAGCTATACCCATCAGATTCAAAGTGCTTGAGTCAAAAGAGACAGACAGAGAGAGAGAGATAGAGTGAGAGAGAGACAGATGGATAGAGAAACTTCCAGCATTAAAATTCAGAAGATAATTACATCCGCTACACCCCCACCCTGTTGAGAAAGTGTTATGTTTAATAGTCTCTATAAAGAAAATAGGTTTTTATCTCACTCTCATTTTCATTAATTCCTAATTGGGGTGGGGGGTTGTCTGTTATTATTTCTTAGATTAAAATAAACATAGCCTATCCCATGTTCAAACCCATCACACTACACGGGCATGATAAGGACTTCATGCCTCTGTGAATAAATAAACAATTTCGTCTCAACTGGTGGAATTAAGTTGCTTACAGCCTTAAGCTAAGCCACTCTGATTTATATTTATATTTATTTATATTTTTTCTCAAAAGACTTAAAAGCACATCCTCGCAGTTGCAAATAAAGTTCACTAATTTTTTTTGACCTGCTTTATATGTATATCTTTAATTAGTGTCTTGTTTAGCTTAAACCGACTGATTATCGCACAGTCATGACCTAATTACCGCACACGCTTCTTAACGCCAGCACAGTGCCCTAAGGAACAAGTGAAAGTTACCTTTAAAAACTTGTGTAATCATTAGCAACGAGCCTCCCTTAATCCCACTAAACATACACTTATCTAGCCCCGGCCGGCCTGTGTTTGCTGGGTAGGGAGGGGGAGGGGTATGGTTGTCTCCAACGTGTTTATTAAAGACATTTATTAATCGCTGTGGTTAAAATGAGTTCATCTCTATGCTCCCAGTCTTTACTCATGTTCCACTGGGATCTAGACTGCTAACCTGCAAATGTGAATGCAATGGTGAAGCAGGTCTCTTTCTAAATTGTATTCTCTGGAGTCTTGTGGTTGGCTTAATGTCAGATGTAGCAGCAACACAGCTATGTCAAGGGATAGTTACTATGTCCAGTATAAGAACTTGCAAATGAGCTAATATATGTATAGTATTGTGCAAAGGTCTTAGGCCACCAATGGATTAGATTTTTAGCAATGCTTTGATGGCCATATATGGCCATCTCTATAGCCATTTATATATTTATTTATTTGTATTAGAACAACTAGACAATATACAAAATTACGGATTACAAACGGATCAACATGGCATCTAGATGAA
The DNA here is from genome assembly GCA_034779795.1 of Ctenopoma multispine. NCBI lineage: Eukaryota > Metazoa > Chordata > Actinopteri > Anabantiformes > Anabantidae > Ctenopoma > Ctenopoma multispine. Next base: position 25,057,965 of record JAUYWH010000018.1, read on the forward strand.
TCTGCCAGATGCTGAGCCAAGTACTCAATGGACTTCTCATCAGATTTTGACAGGTCTTCCACTCCTAATTTTGTCCTTGATCTCTCCAGATTCCTCTACAGAGGTCACACTAAATGTTTGTCAGTTTAGTCTACAGTGGCTATTTTATTTGTTTTTTTTATTACTGTGCATATTTTCTATATTTATATTTTGAAATAAGGAGACTAGAAATGGATATATATGGCCATAACAGCATTGTCAAAACAACAAATCTAATGGTGGCCTATGAACTTTCCACAGTATTGTATACCAGTCTGTATGCAATGCTACAGTGTATATCTCTAGTGCAGTATAACAGTTAACTGTATACAGTATAACTGATTACACCGTTGGTCAATATCCAATATGCAAAACCTAACCATCTAAATACAATTTCATCTTTTTGGAGGAGAATGAATCCAATTAATCTAAAGAACAGCAGTGTATGACTGATTAAAAGAATAATACCCTACCTGGATGATATCAGTCTTGCACAAATCTGTGGAGTGAGCCTCTTTGCTAGAGGGGTTTTGTTAGGAGAGCTGTACTGGATTCAAGTCAGACAATGCACTTGGGTAGTTCATAGTTTACTGTTTGTAGATAGATAACTTTATCCAATATCACTGAGGAACTGTTTGATCAGTCACCTACTTCCAAAGACAATCTTTGTGCCAAGTCCAGGCACTGATCTGTGTGGTTTTACGTAAAAGGTTGGAAAAATAGCGAATTGTGCTGCATTTTTTACAGTAGATCTTTGTTGCTTCTGTTACTGTTAGTAACGCTTAGTGTGACTCCCATGCCTCCTAACCATTGCTGCAACTGTGTTTCAGCTTTTGTTCAGCAGCCAGCTCATTATGAAGGCTCAAAGCCTTGTTTCTTACTTTTTTAAGCTACAAGTTTCTGACACATCATGTGGAGCCATGATGTGTCAGAAACAACAAAAGAAAACTATGTTTACATTTTGCACAAGTGTCTGCTCCATTTTGTTGGATACGGTATACTAAGTGGCTGTGAGTGGAAACTATGTGAAATTGTAGACTATGTAATGTTCAATTAAAGAAAGAAACATTATTCCCAAATATATGACATGAGATGAAAACATATACAGTGCCTTTTCTGACCAAAAAATAGAAGTTGCTATTTTTCTTACCTGAAGATGGTGAGGAGGGATGGGGGCTGTCATCCTGGACACTTCCTGTCTGGGAATGCGCTCCTCCAACTCCACTCTCCTCTGTAACGTTGGATGAACCAGGAGTTGTGGAACGGCTGATGGACTGGGACTCGGGGTCACTTGCTGATCCACGGCGTTCATCTAGACCTTGTTGCTGGAGTGCTTCCTCAATGCCTCTCCTGTCTTTGCCATGGATGCGAGAGTGGACCACCATCTGATGGTAGGTTCTGAAGACCTGGCCACAGTCAGGGCACTCTGATGGCTTCTCCTTCTGGCCAGAGAGGCTGTAGTCAATGTTTGGGCTACCCAAGCCAGCCAGGGCTCCAGGAACTTCAGCATTATTATGGTGAGACATTAAGTCACGGTGACTGTCAAAGCCTCTTCCATCCTCCTTCGTGGACATCATGGCTCCAGGAGAAGCCTTGGATCCTTGCAAGGCTTCTGAGAGCTGCTTCTGTTTTGAACTATCATTGGAAGAAATCAAAGAGTAGTCTTGTTTATCCTTTGAGAAGGATGCCAAGGGCCCAGCACCACCCATTTCATCTTCCTGCCCGGTGGGTATATGGTGCTGCTGCGGTTCCTTAGGCATAAAAGCCCTGTCCATAGCCATACCACGAGCCATTATCTGCCAGGCTTGGTAGCTATTAAGGGAATCCATCTCTGCCACTTTTGCAGCTGCTTGGAGGCGCTCCATGCAGCTCGACTTGAGTGGTGGAACGAGGTTGAGACAGCCCAGGAGTGAACGCTTCTCATTTTCACCCAGACCATGCCCCATACCTCCTGCCATTGGCCCTAGTAGCTTTCCCAACATCTCCTTTTCCTTCATGGCTATCCCTGCTTTAGCCAACAGCTGATGCTGCTCACTGAGGCCCTGTTTGTCTGGTGAAAGGAAGCCTCCTTGGAGACAGGAGATGTAGCGAGAATATAGGTTGGCATGAGCTTCTTGAGCCAGACTGCTCATACTATTGATAGCAGCCATGTCCTGCTCACTGGACTGGGGTGGCTTGCTCTTTATAGCCAGCTTGTTGAGATGCACCTTCATATGGTTCTTGAGGAACCAGGGTTCCTTGAATCGACGGCCACAGATTTGACAGCAGTGTTCAAATGAGTCTTTGTGCTTGCGCATGTGGCCCTTGAGAAACCAAGCTTGGCTAAACACCTGGCCACAAACATCACAGCGGAATTCAGTGGCTATCTGCGTGCCGCCGGAACCACCACCACCCTGACCCTGTGTTGTCTCAGCTGTGATGTGGGCCTTCTCCACATGACTTATCAGCTCCTCCTCATGGGAGGCAGCAAACTCACACAGAGTACATTTGTAGGGCTTGTGGAGTATGCGGATGTGCCGGTCCAGCTCCTCACACTTCTTGAACTTCCCTTTGCAGAAGGTACAGCGGAAGCCTGTAGTTGGGTTCAGGGACTGTTCATCCTGGGTACCAGTTGGCTTGGGTGAAGAAGAAGGCTGGGAAATTGTGTCTGGAGTGGCAAGTCCAGAAGAGGGAAGCAGACCACAAGCTGAGCCTAATGGTTGCTGATGGGTATTTGAGGTGCTGTTGAGACCTAGATGGGGTGTTTGAGCTGTCGGGAGGAGGCTGCTACTCCCTCTCATTTGCTTGTCCCTCAGAATGGCCCTCTCCTCCAGCTCATGCAGCAGCCTATTCTCTTCTCTGACACGGCCACGGCCCTTGCCAAGATTTCCCAGCTTATGGGTGCGAAGGTGGATCTTCAGGTTACCCTTTTGAGCTGCTCGGTGGTCACAGTAGGGACACTTGAAGGGCTTTTCTCCTGTGTGTGTGCGCATGTGCAGTGACAGAATGCTATTAAAACGGAACCGCTTGCCGCACAATGGACATGGATACTTCCTATTCTTGCGGGCATCATCTTCAATATCATTCATCTGGGACATGATGCCCAAGTTCTGGCCATTAAGAAACTGCTGTAGGTCAACACGCCCGTTCAACCCACTTAGTGCCGCTGCGTCAATGTCTCGGTTGAGTTGATTGGCTAGCAGGGCCATCTGACTGCTAATAGGTTGACTAGCCAGGGCTGTGTGATGGGTCTTCTCATCCAAAGGTGTGGCTGCCTTCTCTTCAGGGATCTGTTGTGGGCGGTGTAGGTCAGGAAAGGCGTGTCCTAGCTGGGCAGTAAGCTGATGAAGCTTTTGACTTATGGGGTAGCGGCCATTTAAGACTGCACTGCTCAGATGGGCATCAGTATCAGGCACTGCCGACGACACACCAAGACACAAACTAGAGTCCTCCATCCTGTAAAACAAGACAGAAAGATTGTACCATATTAGAAATGATAGAATTGTAGGATTAGACATAGTGTAGCTGAAAATGACATACATTTAAGAAAAGACAAAAAAATGGTACTGTACAAAACTCTCCTCCTCTAAGAATAACCTCATGGTGGAGTAGTGCAAATAGCTAACAGTATAAATGACCACCCATATTGACCTTCATCATTGTGGCAACAATTACAACAAATGCGACACACTAGCACCCAGCACATTTACACTGTTGTTGCCAACGTTAGTGTTGATTAATGTCTACTGTACTATATAAATAAATAAACAAATATCTATTACAGGACATGCTTCTATCAGAGAGTGGGTCATTTGTTTGGATGACTTGTTAGCTTTGGTGGGCGCCAATGTGCTCTTCATGTTTGCTTTCCAGATTCCAAAAAGAATATGTTCATTTAGGGAAGCAACACCTGTGCTGCATCAACCAGTACAGGGAATTACTGTAAAATGTATTGTCTTTGATGCACAGAGCATTGCATGAATTGTCAGCACCAAGGGTTTGGAAAAAGCTGTGACTCCTTAGAACTTTTTCGAAATGTAACACCATTTTGGATGGAATAATTACTCTGTAAACACAGTGAGCAGTGTATAATTAAGCTACTTGTGCCCATCCTATCAGAATTCCTCCAATTACACGCCTTAATGAAACGAAGCAACGGCATTGTCAGGAAGCCACCGCAATACTACAATTATGATATTAACAATAGCACTTAAAACCAAGGGGTTACTCCAGTAAACACAACATTCTTATCTCAGTGCCATGACACTTGTCTTGGTGCAATATTCCATTAAAGAGCCACACTACATTTGATGTGAATCACTTTCCTCTCCCTCTGCTTCTTTCTATTCCCCAATTCTCTCTGTGACTGCATTCTTCCTCTCTCCACCTAACCCTTTAACAGTTTCCAGGATAGAGAAAACCATGGATGACTGTGTTGAAAGGTTTCCCAGCACATCATAAGATGCACTTGTGATACATGGTTCAAAAAAAAGAAGAAAAAAGTACGTAAGCACATGCTCCAGTATGTCAGGAATAAGCAGGTGACAGTTACCTTATTATGTTTGTTCTGCCTACTGCATGACACAGAACAATGTTGTCCTATGTTGTTGTAATTTTACAGAAATACTATGAATCCCCTTTTTATAGCATCACAGATAGTGCTGTCATTTTCTTATGTGTAACATTAGTGAATAAATAATAAGAAAAACAAGAACAACATTGGTTATAATGCAGATCCATCTGCTCTCCAGATGGAGAGGTATAAACATCTATCTGCACACTTCCTCTGGCTGCTGGCAGGGGTCAAACCCTATGAAACAATAGCCACGGTTCTGCTTTGGTCAACAAAATATTGTATAATATCTCATTATGCTGATTAGTATGCTGCCTGGTAACAGTGGCGGCAACTGTGCAGTAACGCATGATTATAATCATCAAAAAATCCTTTCACTGAGAGGCAATGTAAAGCACTAGCATTATGTCAGTTCACTTTAAAGAGAAAGTGGTATTATTTTAGGCAGCTTATGGGCACAATCTGGCAGCAGTGGAGCACACCCACATTAAATATGTGCACACATGTTATAGTATACACTTTACAGGACAGCTAAGGTTCTGCCATGCCCTGTCTTTCTGTTTCTCTCCCTCCACCTACAGTGTTTGTAAGGCATTGAGGACTCTACATTGTTCCTGGCTCATTTGTTTTCTCATTCATTTGAATTGCTTCTCTCTTTCGCCCTTCTCACTCCCACCAGTAGGAGGTTAGTAGACATAAGGGTTGCCTGTTCTTTTAGCCAGTGGCCTCTCCAACACACTGTTGATGGTGGATTCTTATCTTGCGGACATGAATTAGAGACTGTGACCAGCTTCCACTTGTGTTTAAAGGAATGTGACACTTGTGGGCTGCCCTTTGAATTCTCTTATTTCTCCCCACATGTATCATAAAACATTTCTACTGAATTCATCTAGAATATAATGGCCATGCTATGTTCCACAGGCCTGTGTTATATGTTTCTGTCAAAGCCTACTTAAATTTACAACAGATCTTATGATTGTGTTCTCATGTGACTTAAATAATGTGGCGCTCATCTGAGAAAAACAAAGCATTTTAAAAGCCCAATCATAAAAAGTTTATACTTTAATGAAAAAAATATATAAAGATACTGTAGGTTATATGTGTACATTTATTACGAGAACAATATTAAGAGAGAATTGCTAGGAAAGATAAAACTTTGTTAGATTGTTTAAAATGACTAAGCTTATAAATTGTATTTATGTGACACCCCAGCTTCCATCACCAGGCCTGCTTATATCAGAGAAGACCTTATTTGAATGGGCCCTTTTTACAGAGGCGGCTGCCTTTTGGAATAGAAATCTGTGATTTAAACTAGGCTGATGAGCTGTTGCTCATTTGGGGAGATAGCAGCTTGCCCTTTTCTTCAATTTGATTTCCGCCTTTATCTTTAACATATAACAAAGGCAGATAGACAATGGAATAATGTGAAATGAACTGACGAATCCAGTTTGTGTTTTTTATAAACGTATCCTGGCTGACGAGCGTATGCAAATGAGGCACATTAATATGCTTGCCTTGCTCCCGAGTCATTTTATATTTTTTCCCCTGATTAAAAAGGACATTTCTTATGTGACATCCCCCCTCTGCTCATATCAACACACACATGCGAGGGAATTTGAGGGTGGTGCACAACTAGGAACACATACACACAGGCGAAAAAAAGCATGCAGTCAAACACAAACCTTTGACTACAGACACCAATTCAATATGCGAATGCCCTCTAAAAGACATAATGAGAATGTTGCAACTAACCCAGTGCTATCAAACGACTGCCCACAGAAATCACACTTTCTATTTTGACATCACTGCTGCTCTTTGTTACAAAGCTCAGGTAAAACATGCACAGAAGAAAACAACTAAATGTTATGGTAATAATTTGATGCTTTTAGAAGTTCAAGACTCAGGTTTGTCATTCTTACCAGTTGAATTAAGGAAAGATCTGGGGCCACTTTGTCCCTCTTATGTCTCACTGTCTCTGCCATGGCTGTGTAGCCTGCGTAGACTCCTCTTAAGAACAACACATCTACTCTGTAGACTGTTACAGTATCTGCCGTTATTCTAACCTGTATAACCTTATCATTTCCTGGCATGTACAGCATTGCTGCCTCATTAAAACTATTGGCTCATCTGATACCTCTAAAACCACAAAGACTTCCTTTAGCGTTTTCTCACGATAGTTCAGTTGTTGTCTTTATAGTTTGAGGTTTAATATTCAGTAAAGCACCACGTGCACCCGTAAACACATCAAATCCGCGGCACGCACACACAGACGTAGAAACAGATTTCACTTGGTTTCTCTTAATGCATTTTTCTTCTCTGCTCTTTTTCTCTTCAAGCCTCAGCTTAATTATAAGTGGTGTCTGTAACACAATGGCACTGCATTTCAGTCGGCATTTGAATGTGCTCAGTTAATTTCTGTCTTATCAATAGTAGCATGCATCATAAATGCATAAGGGATTTATACTGTATGTGCTCCTCTCTAATTGTAACCATATAAATTATTGAAGAGTAAGAAAGGTTGTTTCAATATTATAAAATCAACAATTTCTGAAACAATTCTCAATGAATTTTCTTTACTTGAATTTGCAGGCCTGAGTTTTGTCATAAAACTTTCCTCTGACATTTAAGACAAGATGTAGGGAAAACTAAAGGATCGAAAAACCATTAGTTGGACTTTACTTTGTTATTTTGGCATGTATTGACACAAAAAGCCATCGACTAATCACAATGCAATACCTCATTAAGTCCTAATGAACAAACTCATTGCGTTAAACAAATCAATCATTATTAACAATGTGCTGAATTCCATCATATTTGCACCAAATCATTAATGAGACGACTGGGTTGCAGCTCCAGCGGTCTGATGTTGAAGGGACAATGTGGGTATTTACCATATGTTGCGTGTACTGAGAGTTGAATGCTAAATATTTAGTGATTGCACAAGCAGCAGGAGCTTTTTTGGATCCATTCAAAAGCTGTAAATATGTTTTCAAAGTACAAACAGAGCTCCCTCATCATTTCAAAGATCAATTACCTCTTGCTAAAAGTTGGTTGAGTTAGAGTTAGTGCCTTAGTAGGTAGAACAGAACACATATGAGTTTCTTCCTGGCTTGTGTTTTGTTCTATTGCAGGTGGTCTTTGAAAGGCGTCTAATTAATCCAATAAAAAGAAAGCGGCCTTGTTTTCTTTCCCCTCTCTCCCTCTCTTATTCTGTCTCTCTCTTTCTGTCTCTCGCTCTTTGACTTCACTGCATTATTACTTTCTGTAATGAGGCGAAAAACACTCTGAACCGCACATGGAGGATAGTCACACAACCCCTGCCAGATTCAATCCAGACTCCACCCCATGCCTAGAGCCTCTTGATCAAAACTCATAAGACTTTGTGCTATCAAAAAAAAAAAAAAAAAGATGTGGAGCTTCAAAAATTGATTGTTCTATTTTAAAGGCGGGGAAAAAGCAGAGTTGCACATGTGGTCGAGATCAGATGCAAGTACAGTATTTACAACAACAACAACAGCAGCAGCAAGACAAAAATGGACTTCTGGATCTTTGGGGAGGCATTCTAGGCACCCGAAAGAGCCAGACTCTGACTTTGATGTCTAGAAACACCATTCACACATTAACCACATTCTTATAGACTGATCTGCAGTGCATAACTTAAGAAAGTAAAAAAAGAGGCATAATATTGTGTCTAAACGTTTAAAACCGTTTAAAACTTGAGAATAACATTGGATTAATATAACCTCCTGCTGTAACTCAGAGAAAATAGCGGCAAGGGATCGAGGATTTGATGAGTTTGCGGACTCAATAGATAAGTGACAAATATGAATGAACAGGAGCCTTTGCCTCTCCCTCTCTTTTTCTCTCAGACAATATGTCTTTGAGGGCTGTTTAAGAGGTCCTGTCAACAGGTAGTTCAACTTTCAGCTCATCCCCGCTGATCAGTGGGAGCCCTCCTGACAGCGAGAAAAGAAAGACACCGGGAGGGAGCGAGGGAGAGAGAAAGAAAAATGTTTTCGGTCTTTTTATCCGTCCGTCGCTCTGACAGCCTTGCAGGGGATGCCATGGGAGGAAGATCAATGCAGGACAAGCGGATTCCCACAGTTCATTGTTCCGGGCCAGCCAAATCATCTTCCCAAGACAGCCGGGAGCTCAAAGCTTCCCTTTATGATAACCATCCCTGGTATTATTCCCACTATGATGATGATGACCTGCAGATGTCTCTGTCTCCATGTGTGCGTATGAGTGTGTGTGTGTGCATGTACATCTGTGAACACCTCTCCCCTCCTGAGCGCACTACAATAGTGGTCACAGTGGCATGGACAGACCCCTGCAGCAGTGAATAAAGCAGAGCGATGAGCACAGGATTAATAGTGCCAAATATTTGTTAAGCAGTCTCTTGTTTAGTGAAGTACAGTGACAAGAGCCAAAGCCAAAAAATAAATAAAAATTATACTAACTGACATGATAGTGATAGTGAATGTGCATCAATGCATCAGTTCTGCTTTAACACTGCAACTACTGGAGTTTATTATTTTTTTTTGGTGGTGTTGTTGTGTGTGGCTGAATCAACAGGGACACTGGGTATGTAACACATTTATTGCATATAATACCTTTATTCAATGAAGAAGACCTTGAGATTCTCATTGAAAGTTTTGTAAAATACTGGTCAGGGGTTTAGATTTTATTGTCTCTGTCAGTAGGACAAAGATGGATAGACATGGAGATTCTTTTCATATTTCAGCAAGTTCCATGGTTCTGCACAATGATAGTGTAGTAAAATAAATAGAAATCAACTGTCACCTAAAAAAAGAAGAAAAGAAAAGTTGCCTTGAAGGCCAGGATTTAGATTTAGAGTCACTTTGTGTCACTTTCACCTGGACCAAAAAAAGTGGCAGAAATAACTCTTAATATCAGCAGGTGGCAGTAGTCTGTTTATGTCATTCAAAAAGGAAAATCAGAAGAAGATCAAGCGCTGCAGATATGTAACCATTGGCAGCATTTGCTTACTATTTTCACACCATTCTTGCTCACCACAGGCAGTTTTATAGCTACTTCTAATTAAGAATACGTCTGATAAGACGTTTGGATCCATTTCTCGTCTTGTGCAGTGTGCTAAGATGAACACCCAATCAGAATGGTTTCTCTCACTCAAGGGGTCTGCAGCCAGTTCAACATGCTGAATTGATCAAAAAGAAGTCGACAGGTATCTGAATACTGTCGGCAGTGCAGGACCCACCACAGAAACTGGGATAAGAACATAAGATGCTCACAGACGACCGGACATTAAACAGATGACTGATCGGTTTGGTGTGTTACAGCCCTTAGGCCTAGTGAAATGAAAAGTATAGGTAAACTAGTAGTAAAGCGTGTTGAATTAAAATATCAGCATTGTCCTTTAACATATGCAGTAAATGGGGAAATATAACTAATAATAGGAGGATAATTGTGGATAGTTCAGTTGATGGGCCTTGCAGGCCGAGGCCCAGGGGCCTAGTGGTCAGAGGGTCTGATGAAGCCATTAGAAACACAAAGAAATGAAAAATCACAAAGAAGATCACAGAAGGTCACACACCCACATAATATTAGTTGACACATGACCAAAAATAGATAGGTCTATTTATAGATTTCTATGGATAGACACGTTTATAGATACACATTGATTATTATAGGTACTTTGTTGGCCTATACGTACATAATACACAATGTGCGTCTTGCTTTTTAAGCATACATTGCTGCTATCACATTTTTTTTGCGCTCCCAAAAAACCTCGCAGAGAACAATGGCGTGACTTCACGGACCAACGTGCTTCTCAACTCAAACCAAAAACCCCAATGTGCACATGTGTAGTTTTGCTCCACTCTTTGTCTGGTGACTTGACTCTTCTTCCTGTCAAATCAGTCAGAAAACCAGTACACAATGCTTTGTGTACTGTACGTGTGTGTTAGACAACAAACATGGCAGTGTGGAGCGTTCACGCATGGTTAGACTGCGCGAAGAAAGAGGCCAGAGAGACAATGACCACAGTGTATCTGCCACAGCTTACATCACTGTGTCACCCTGTGTGCTGTATGTCAGTCCTGCAAACACACGCACACAGAGGAATTTGTAGGTCACATTATGGGGCGACGCAGCCTCTGCGCCTCTTGTGGAGTGACTGCAGCGATGACATGTAAGGATTCAAACCCAAGACTAAAACAAAGTCAAGTTGAGTCTCACTCTGTTTCGCAGGTGGTAGCAGCGAGAAGGAGACAAACAGAGAGGAAGAGAAAGTAGCTGAATGTCAGTGCGGCCTAAATAACAGAATATCAGAAATAATTGCTGTTTTCTTCCGCACATGCTGGGCGCATTCTGGTAGAGTTTTGCATAATGACTACAGTTGAGGCGGGGTGGTGGTGGAGGTAATAGTGGTGGGTGTGCGGCGGCGGTGGAGGTGGTGGCAAAGGGAGGGGTTGTTGTGACAGGTGCTAAAATCAAACTAGAGAGGCAAGGGAGACAAAGGTTCAATTTACTAACAGGAGACTTTAATTGTTACACAGCTAATTAAGAGAAGAACGATCTTTTTTGCACTCTCGACTATTTACTGAGAGCTGTGTGTGCATACATTGTGAGGTAAATTGTGCCTTCAAGCCAAGTGAGCCTATAGTAAAGAGTCATGTTGCGTGTGTGTGTGTGTGTGTGTGTGTGTGTGTGTGTGTGTGTGTGTGTGTGTGTGTGTGTGTGTGTGTGTGTGTGTGAGTATTTGGAGAAAGGAAGGGCTGCTACCTCAACATACAACATATCTTTTCACAGCTTTCTCTGCTGTTGGGAGTTTGGGACTTCCTCTTTCTTTTTTCAACTAAAACAAAAGTCTATGGCTAATTAGCAACACTCATTACAGGAAGCGAGTCAGGTAATTATTTTACATCATGCTGCCGATAATTGAATGATTCTTCAATGTCTGAATGCCTGTTTGAAAGTATCTGTTTCTCTCTCCCACACCACCTCCCTTAATCCTTCTTTCTGTGTCTTTGAGGAAGATAAGAGAGAAGCTGGATACAGGTACTGCTGCCATATGCTCTTGAATGAAAAAGCTCTTCTGTCGAAGCAAATGGGATTTTTAAATATTGAAACTGCCGCATGTCTTTTTAATATGACCGTGTTAAATCTCTCTTTATTCCATCACTTTGATAAACTCCCCCCTTTCCATCTCTCTTCTCTCAAGCTTTCTGCGTCTCTTTCTTTTCTTTCTTTCATTTTTTTTTTGTGTTAATCTAAAGAGTTTGAAGGGAACTTTAGCTCTCTGTGAAGTAGTTTAAAGTTATTATGTAACCATGTTGTGTCTTCTTTTCTTTAAGCAGCACACTTCCTGTTTAAGAAAGCAAACTAATCTTATCAAAGCCATCAGGAAACTGAGACTTGAGTGGAAATGCTTGCGATTCTCTGCATATGTTACAATATCTCTTAGCGGCCTTATAACTGCTATTGTTCTCACGCACTTCTGGCAGGACCGGGGAAGAAGAGAAAGAACGAAAGAAAAGAAAAGAAAAATCACCGCATTGTAGTTTCACTTCTTGCGCTTCTAAGTCACGTATGTACATTGAGCTAATGTGGCACTTAATATAAAAGGAAAGGAAGAGAGTGAGAGCATTATCTACTTTAAGGCCAGGGTGTATTTATTACAGGCTAATTGTAGGAGAGGAAGTGCTTTAGAGGGGTGTGCTCTCAGGAGAGAGGGCGGAGGGCCTCAGGGACATAAGAAAGCATGTTTATCTATCACACTTTATCAGAAAAACACGGTGGTGGCTGATCCGAAGATCAGAGATGGGGTTTTGGAAGGGGGTGGTTGGCAGAGGGGGATGAAAAGGTTTACAGGATGACATAAAAGAAATGACAGATCATAAAGAGAAAAAAGTGAAGGAAGGAAAAGATGTGGCAGCGATGGAGCGTTCGCGTCGACGCCAGTAACCCAGCGAAAAGGCAGCTCTGATCAAAGCAGGAAGGCGAAAGTCGGTGAAACCTCAGACAAGCGTGGTTTTCTTCAGCCGTCTGTGAACCAAACTTCTCCAAAATGCACATACACATAATTAATATACGTCCAAAAACTGCATCACATGTAGGTGCAGATTAGAATTGAGCAGCACCAGTGTTTGGGAGTGTGAGCGTCAGTCTCTGAAGTGACGCTCTGGCTGTGTCCCAGGATTCCTCGTGTCTGTCTACACCCGAGCTTCGGTTCTGAGGTGCCTGTCCCAGCCAACTCCACATTTTCCTCATTTTTCTCTGCCCTGTCTGACCTTCAGCATCATCGCTAACTTATCTTCCACAACAAAGGCTCCAGTACACACACTCATTAACAGGACATGCACACACATTTTTTGCATGTGTGTGATCTGGTGGGTGTTAAGTTCATTAAGGCCGTGGATGTTTACAGTGAAAAATGACCTCACTGTAGAGCACTGCATGAACTTTTATAATACACACACAAACACACACACACCATATTTACTTAAACTGTAACTGTCCCACATACACATGCACATGCTCAATATTTACACCATGTTCACACTTTAAAAAACCACCAAGACGGACTGTGAACTGATCACTCAAACCAAGAGGGGCCTGACCCCTCCCCTCCCCTGATCCAACTGTGGTCTGCTCAACCATGTGTCTGTATGTTAGCGGAAGTGATGCAGCAGTAAAGAAAATCTGAACACAAGTGACCTGTTGGACGCCTTGGAAACACATAGACGCGTGTCACTGGGGTGTTATAATGCAATGACATGCTATATTGTGCATATCAATATTAATATACCCGAATGCAGGGCAGAGATATCAGGTGCTAACCTGAATTAACACATAAATCAGCACATCTGCTGTCATTAGTGTTGGATGGGGATTGCTTGGACTTTTCAAAACTTCTATTGTTTGTGATAGAAATGTCTTGACATTTACAGTAGCATTATGGAAATGTCTGACACCGGCGGTCTGGCAAAGACAAGCTAGCTCGGTAGCCAGATGCTGACTGCTTGCCACTTGACGGAGCGCTAAAGAGACTGCATCGGTTTCCCTCACATTCCCTCTTTCCACACACACATTTACAGCGTTGTGCCTGCCGTAAGTTCCAGAGCAACCTCAGGGTGTTGGTTGTAGGCTGTGGTGTGACAGGAGTGTGGGTGGGTATAATCTGCTGTGACCTCTGCCATCTTCCATAACCACAAAACCCTTCTTTCTCTCTGCCTCACCTCCCTGGCACCCGCCCCCCTTCTCTCATCCCCACCACTACTTCTCCCATCCCTCTCCATATTTTCTCCCCCTGCATCTGATTAAGTTAACAATGTGGTGTTATTTGCATGCTGATTTCACAGACCCCCACCCCGCCCCACACCACCACCAGCTCTCTCTCTCTCTCTCTGCCTCTGTCTCTCTCGTTCTTTCTCCTCAATTCTCTGACAAACAAGAGAGGCAGGATCAGAGTAATGTGATAGCACAGCAGCCAGCCAACGCAATCTGCCTCAAAGACCAGGTGTTCGCAATCCACCTCCCTCTTAATTCCTGCCCCCATCATTTCTCTTGTTTTTTATTCCCGTTATTCTTCTCTCTTCTGCCCTCCCCTAGTTCTTCTTCTTCGTCTCCTCTCATCTATCCCTGGTGTGTTTATAAGGTTGTATTATAATCAAATCTGGAGCGAGGGAGGCCTGTCTTTTTTTATTAATTATAGGTCGCAGCTGATGTGAATGTATTCCGAAAGCATCTTCAAAATAGGTCGGCGGTACAGTTTGCTATTCTTATCACATTTAAATGTCAACACGGTGCAAAGCCCTACAAATTAGTTCAGGCAGGCTTCAACCCCCATTTAACATTTAAAACGCTATTCTGTAGGGCTCAAAGAGCGATTTAAATCAGTTTACACACACACATATATACAGAGATAGCACTTCATCTTTCAAACTTCTCATTTCAACACAGACATTTAACTGCCAACCTTTGCCTGAGAGAATTCAGCCATGGGGGTGGGTGGGGGGCAGGATGAGAGAACAAAAAACAGATATAAAGCAACAGAAACAATGCATTAGCTTTTATGAATAATACATTTGCCTGTCGTTCCATGCAGAAAAGATCCAGGTTTTCAGCGTCTCTGTATAAATTCACTGTCCGAATGAATAAATCAGAACGGGGGGACATGTTCTTGAGCTCTAGCCTATCACTGGTAAATAACAACAATGATTTGAAACACATCTGCTCATATGCACTGCCAACTAACCCCTATAGAGCAGCGCAAGACAATAGAAGCCTAGCACTGTTGTTCTACATATTGGTGGCTGGGCATACCAAATAGAGTTTACCCATCTTACAGACACTCACACACACTGAGATCTATTGATACAAACAAACATAATCAACAAATATGTAGGAATCACGTACAAGCCGCCATAAAACAGTCAACATTAGTATCCTAGTCAAAAACACAACTGTATTATCCCTCTTTCAATAGGAAATCTGACATGGTTTGCTATGAATTAAAAGCTTGATCCGTCAGACGTGACGGCGGGACATAATTGAAGGAACACAATATTAGCAAAGTTAAGAACTATGGCTCTGATCCCAGCATTACAAAAGTCTTCAAACTTTTCTACTAGTCACACCTCTTGGGTTTTAACTACAAACTGTTAAACAGAGAACCTAAAACAACGTGACGCACTTTTCTTGATTTCTCAAAATGGATCACAACTGCACTGGTTTGGGTTTTATTTGGCCTGGTCATCATGATTAATAAAAGTCTGCTGGCACAAGATGATTCTCAAGATGCCCTCGGTAGCGTAGCTGCCAAAGAATGATAACATAATGTACTTTATAGTACAAGCCTTTTACCAGGAGAATGATCATAATTCACGTTCCTGCAAAATCACAGGTTATTTTTATTGTAAGTGTAAAATATAAAACACAAATGACTTCAATGAGAAGAGACAATAGGCCCTAAATGTAGGGCTTCATTCCGTTGAAGGATGCCTGCAACATAACTGGGAACACAAAAAATTAAATCTCCAGGACACAGAGTTGACAGTAGATGTTGGTCAATGTAAGCTTAATTTGTACCAGTGGTTTGAAGGACCTGTCTGTGTTTAAGCATGGTCACTGGTGTGAATTGTGGACGACATTGATCTAAAATCTTAGAATGTCTGCTGGGAGCCTGTGTTTGGAAGCTCTGGAAAAGCTTGCGAGCACAACTGTATTATTTTTTTACAATAACTACAAAAAAAAGCATCACAGTAAAACTTTAACCTATGGTTTGAAGGAATATAAACATAGTTCAGGTTATCACCCTCAGTGTGTGTCCAACCAACAATAATACAAGTGCAATCAAAACCATTTAATGAAGTGAACGTGTTTGACCTAACTTGCCTAAAATAAAAAAATAAAAAATAATAACAGTAATAAAAAAGCGTGTAAAGTCAACATGTGCACACAACATAAGTACGAGCTCTGAAGTCAGAGGACGATGAGGGAGAGGTGTAACGCTTGGCCTTAAATATAAGTTGGCCCTGTCAAACTGTTTCGTGCCATGGGGATGCAGAATCAACTACAGCCTTGCAGACACACACACACATACATGCAAACACACAGAACCCTGGGGCGGTAGGCTTGTTATGAGACTTGCTTTGGATCATTGCACTGCTGACCCCACTTGTTCCAATAACTGTGCATGTCTTGAGAGGTACCAGCTCAAGCACACAAAGCAGATAACCACTGATTTAGATACCACAGAACATAGAAAAAGTCCCTAGAAGAAAATCCTGAAAATTTAAGAAGCCTAAATGGACATCTATAACACTAATACACTCCTTTATTGAGTAAAGTCCATTTTAGTTACATATTAGTTAGTGTATCATTACACTATATACACATTAGTATGTATTAGGAAGCCTAATATCAGAACAAGAGCCAGTGTAGGGGTCACAGAGAGACTTCAGTATCAGCTTACAGTTGCCCTATTACATCAGCATAAGTAACTGAATCCAAAGAGCTAACTAGCTTATAAGAGACCCAATCCCTCTGACTGGCTTTCCTCTACTGTACCTCTAGGCTTGGCTATGACTCTTTCCCATCCAGCTCAAAGCACAATGCTCTATGGGTGTGCCTAATGTGGACTCACTGAAATGTCAAAGCATTATATATCCTTTTACGCACAGAGTGGCCCCTAAGGGTTTAATTGACTATGCTGTAAAGTGAGTTTGAGAGCCGCGAGAGAGTGAGATGAAGATGAATATGTTTCATTAGAGGGCAAACAGAGCCTGATGGCTGGAATTGGCATTGAGAGAGGAGGAAGAGTCTAACATGGATGAAAAATACATTTATCCATTCATAGTCTACAATGAAATGTACGGGCATACTGTAGTTGTCCACTCCTTGGCTAACTTACCAGAGAAGCGATTTATATTTAACATGTGTTCTTTTAACCTGTTTCTTTTTTTCTTTTCTACAGGATACCCTCTGTCTTTCTCTGAATCAAACAAGGAGGGAACAAGCTTCTAGCGACTGCCTGGCAACTTCAAATACTCATCAAACAAAGAACAGAGCAGAAGACAGAGAGAAGAGAAGGGGCACTGCTACTATCCCGCGGCCTTCATTTAACAATTATACTGAGTACCTGCTGACAGGTGGGTTGTCACAGTGTCTGCTTAGCCACCCAGCTCCCCTCATCTTCCATCTTCAGCATCCCCATCATTTTCTATCCTGCTCTGTAACAGTTTACAGTGTGGTGCTGAGAGAAAGCTACTCATACTTCCAAGCACGGAGGAGACAAAAGAAAAAGAAGATAAAGAGGATATCAAAGATATTGGAGAGGTCGGCTTCAAGACATGCTTTGGGAGACATTTCAATGAGGACCGGAGGTAGATACTGTATCTACTGTCCTCTTTGAGAATTTTTGGGCCAGTATAGTAGGGCCCATAGGTGAGTTAACTGGTCATGACCAAGTCTTACTAAACCTAAGTATGTCCAAACATAACACAGTGTGGGCTTCCCAAGACCAAGTGGATTAGTTTCACTTTTATCTTAAGGTAATCTAATACAGTGCTGTGAGAGAATATTCAACCTCCACCTGATTTAAGTATGTGATATGACAATGATCCCAGTGTCATCCTCTGAATGATTAAGTCAAAGTCTGGACTTGAACTGGGTAATTAATTCTAGGGTTAAATCTTCAAAAAAAAATTCAAACTATATCATATACAGACAGCATTAACTGGCTTCACTTTCTGATCAAACTCAAATATATCGGTACAAACACATATATTAGTACAGTTCTGAATTTTTCACTGACTATGTGTCTCTCAAACACATTAGCTTTCCTCAAACACTGCAAAGAGGTCTGAAGCCCCCTACCCATTCCTCCTCTGTCTAGCCGTCTCAGAAACTCAGCCAGCCAACGAACACAACTGAGACAAAACATAACCATAATGGCTCATTAAAGGGAATGGAGACGACTTAGGCAAACAAAGCAGCCTTCACTGGGCTGTCACCGAAACTCCTGTGATGGTACGTCCAAACTCACGCTGGTGACAAGGAGGCGAAAATGTCTCCCGCCCACTGAAACTCACGGCAGTTTGGAGTGTTTTGACTGCGCTCAACGTGTCTCTATTTGTTCTGTGACAAATCTAATGTGTGCACAGCGGAGTGACAGACCACTGCGCTCCAGAGAGAGGAGAAGTGTGAGTGTGTGTGTGTGTGTGCGCGATCACCTTGTTCTTGCCGACTTCCTTAGAGGGGATGTGTAATTCAAAAGGTATGACTCAAGCATATGATTCACATTTCACACTTTCGTACACACTAAACCTTTCAGTAACCCCCCTTGTATGAACGCACCTACATTTATGTTTCTTCAACTATTTTACTGAAAACATTTTTTGTCTAGTACGTGAGGAAGGTAATTCCTGATGTATGTTATGCCTTTTTAAATATAAAAGCCTATAAGAACTTCTTTAGACAGCATATTTTCATGAGATCACAGCTTTACACACATTCTCACCTTTCATGGCAGAAATATATTCAAGATATTAGGTTTCTCAAACTTGACTTGTTGTATGACACAGGAAAACATCAATCAGCACTTATTAGGATGCTTATATTTCTGAACTACATCCCATTGGGTTATAGTCTCCTGAAGCTGTTCAACTTCTTTTGCAACTTGTTCCTCCGCGTTTTTGGATTGAAGCTACTGTGTACAGCTAATCCCATAGGCCACCACTGACCCAGCACCTACTGCAGTGAAAGCACAGTCATATCTGCGTAGCAATCCCCCAGTAATTAAAGAAGGCCCGCACCATGCCTAAACCTCTCCCTGACACAGTGTTGTGTCTGCACAGCATGGAGACAAGGAGTTATAAGAGGCTTAAGGCTCATGTACCTGCCACTAAGTGTGTGTGTGTGTGTCTGGGTGTGTGTTTGTGTGTGTGTGTGTTTCAAAGAATAGACAGACAGAAGATTAAGAAAGTGATCAGAAAAGTAGAATTAACCACCTTTACTGTTTTCTTAATTACTGTGAAGTCCACTTCTGTGCAAGCAGCACTATAAATACCCCCTAACACCCAAGAGGCTCTGAAAAATCCAACTTGCAAATGAATGAACACGCTCACCACAGAATGACCAAAAACTGAACCTAGCACTCTTCAGAAACTGGGCCAAACCATACGTCCTTCAGCGTATTTTGGGATCGTACTAATTCATTTTGATGACAGCATAAAAAATTATAGCTTCAAAGAAAAAATAAAAAGACAGAAGAGAAAGAGAGAGGGGGACTGAAAATTAGGAGACAGCGAGAACAGAAAAAAACAAGAGTAAAGTGACCACAGGAGGGAGGGCTGTGTGATGAATCCAGATCTTAGGGGGACTTCCAGGATAGTAAACTTGTACAGGACAACACTGCAATAAAATAATTTTTTTTGTTTGTTTGTTTGTTTTTGTCAGGGATAAATGATCTGTAATTAGGACACTAAAAGCTAGTTCAGATACATATCATTTTTATTTTTTTTCAGTTGGGTGTGTAACTGATTTGTATAGATTCCCAGGATGGCAGGCGTTAAAAGGGAGAACAAAAGCGAGAAAGAATAGGAGATGGAAAGACTTTAAGGGAGGCAAGTGAGGCAAGACATCATAAGGCAAGTCATGAACACACAACAAGTGTTCTCTAACACACATATCCCTTTATACGGCACAGAAAAAAAACGATCTTTGTTGTCAGTATATTATACAATGCTGGGGCCTTTAATGGATCTGACAACTGGCAAACTGGGCTGAAGAAAAGCCCAGTTTGGCTTAGAAAGATGGCAAGCAAGGATGCATGTGAGGAAAAGCATGAATGCAACATTAAGAAAAGCTTAAACAAAAATGTTTGCTCGTAATTCTGAGTGGAGAAGCACGGGTCAAAGAAGACTCCTGTCAAATCGATCAAGCCAGGGTTTCAGCCTAACTCAGAAAGAAGAAACACAGAGCCCACATCACCATCCTGATCTGCTACAACACAGCTTTGGAAAATGTCCACTTTTTCATCATCAACACAGGGACCATGCAGGAATCCCCTGGACAGGGAGCTGTTAAGGACCTGAGAGCAACTCCGTTTTGTAGGTGTACTTGTGTCAATAAATCAGATTTTGTACAGGTAGATTCACCTAAACTCACTTCTAAATGACAACAACTGAAGTAGAAAATGGAAATAGTGGCAAGAAATTAAGAACATTTGGGACCACACCAGTGGTTTTGAACAGTAAGCCCATTAAATCCTATGTGTCTTAGAAGCGCTGCAGTAACTTCCAAATGCTTTTGCCTCAAATCACAGAGTCTAGAAACTTGCTCAGTAATGCCATTGCATCATAATGGAATACCTGTTCACACTGGTTTTTGTTAAACTGACAATGAACAATGTGTGACTCGTTCCTGGTGCATTCACGTGTTAGAAAGTGAAGGTCTGATGGCAGAACCTCGTAAATATGAGTTGTATTAGACAAACGATTCTACAATTCAAAGTAGAAGACGATGCAGTAGCACATCAATGCATTTCAGCATTTATAATATTTTACTCTGCATAATGAGTATTTTTACTATTGCCTGAACACTTTCCAAAAGCGATTTTATTTTTTAATCCACTAGGTGGATTAGAACTAGAGGTTTACATTGTGTCTAATTCAGTCTTCTCCAATCTAAAGTCAGTGCCATTATGTCAGAAAACATAACATAATTGTCTTTCAGTTGACAGGAACTAAAAATACACAGACAATGGCTTTGAGATGAGCAGAAGCAAAAAAGAAGGAGAAAATGTTTTGTCCTTCAGCCGTGTTTTCACTCCACTTTCCCACCCCATGCCAGTGACTGCAGAATAAACGGATATGTGAATTAAACTCCATTGTTTTAAAAAAGATCTGCAGCTAAATTTAGGCGCAGCTCTTGTTCTCCCTCATTGTGAAAGAATGTGCCAGTTATGTTATGTTTGCGTGTTTCGTTTTTCTCTTCTTTATTTTTTTCCTCTATCCCTCGCCGTCATCTCGGGCTACATACATCTCGTGTTGTTTGAACAAGTGTGAGAATCTGTGCATGTGTCAAGGCAGAAGAAAGAAAAGCACACACACACATATATATAGTTCAGCCATGCATTTTTTGCAATTACAAAAGACACAAAAATAATTATTCTGCAGAGCAGTCAGTCAACATATCCTGAGTCGATGATGCACGGATCACATGTTTAATAAAAAAGGTTAATCAGTTGTTAATCAGAGGATTAATAACTTGTTATTTTCTTTACAAAACCATTAATATTATGCCATAAATATTTAATGCTGATAGGTCTTTTTTTGTGTGTGTGTGTGTGTGTGGGGTGGGAGTGACAGCGTGGGGGTGGGGTAATATGTGCTTGGTGATGCAGGGCAGAGTGAGCAATATCCAGGCATCAATGTGCATTAATCATGCTTTGGTGAAGACAAATAAATTCATTCATGTTTATTAATACAACCTTGGAGAAAACAATACTCTTTACATTATTCACTGAGTTATTAATAAAGGATTTATGAACAGGAGGACCACAGGACAGAGACCGGGGATCATGGAGGAAGAAAGGCAGACACACACACACACACACACAAAAATTACAGGAGAGACAAGAAAAAAAGAGACCAGAAAATGGAGGTCAGAGTCAAAAAGCCAGGAGCAAAAGTTCATTATTGTTAAGAATGAAAGGGGAACGTTTACATATGTGTGCATGTCTATGTGTGAGTGCAACAGAGTGAGAACAGTCTACAACTGGAAAGCTGGGGGTTAAACTGAGATTTTCTGCCCTCACTCTTTTTTTTTTTCTCCTTAACAAATTACCCTGCCCATTTGCTAATCAAAGCAAAACAAATATTGCTTTTCATTCGCTCCATTTGTTTGAATGAACATACAGACATTCCCAAAATACTCATTCCCAGCTCAAATGTAATTAAATTGTGCCTTTAGTGAAAACATGCAGTGGTACTCCAATTAGTTGTGTTTTTGTCGTCGGGTAAAAGACGGAGAATGGCAGTGGGTGCGCCCCGGGCACCTCGGTGTCCCGAAATGGAAGTACTTCTTGGTGGGTGGGTTGGGGTTAGGACGAAGGGGGAGGGAGTGGGTTTGTTAGACAATGTTTGGGTGCACAAAGCTGACTGCAATTACAGAAAAAAAAGTGTTTGCAGAGTTGGTGGATGATGTAGTTATCTGTGAAACGGTCTGATATCTCATCATCAAAAACCATGCAGGAGTATCTTTGTGATGGGGGAGGACATGCCCATGAAAAAACGGAAAGAAAAGTTGTTTGTTCAAGTATTTAAATGTGACCAATGTTGGATTCTTTAAACCACAATTAGCTACAATTACAAGTTACAATTATTAATACATACATAAAGACTGGATCAGGACAATATTAGGTGAGAGATAGCGTGTACTAGCCTGGACATTACACAATGGGAAATACAATAGAAATAGATTAGTTTTATTAATTACATGTTAAACCTAAGTACTATTACACAATTTTATATTTTTCCCCTGTACTTATATACTTAATACATTTTATACTACTCAAATTATATAAAAAACGTGAAAGTCAAAAACTTATATACTGTATGTAGACTTTATGTACAGAAATATTTAAGTTATTCATTCTTCATTGCTCAGCATATTTAATTGTCTTCAGCGTTCGGTTTATACTTATAATCCATTCTGTGTTAAAGGTTGTGCAATTGATTCTTTATTATTTTGCTATATTACTCTTCTTTCTTCTATTCTTCATGTTACTCTACTTGCTTTAATACTTGGCTAATGTAACCAGATTGTGTTTTTCATTTCAAATATTGAATAATATATTAAAGCAGCTGACACTGAATTCCACTGGCTGGATTGAACACTGTATGTCTGCCCTTTATTGATCTGCTGCCACTGGGTTAAGGTGTGGTTTGGGTTAGTCAGTGAAAAACACTTGGTTAAGGTTCAGGGGAAACTGTAATCAGAGCTAATGAAAACACAAATATTAAGTTCAGGTCTGTGACCTGAAAGTGACAGAAAGTGGCTTCAAAGGCTTACAGGCCAATCCTTCACCTTGACCTCCCCACCTTATTTCTGCCTTGCTCCACAACCCTTCCTGATCCCTATCTATTTCCAATATTAAATGCCAAACAGTGGCAAAATGTCAAAAAGTAATCCTTAATGACATATGACAATCTGTGATGCACATTTTCTGAAAATCACTTGAATCACTATCTTCTAGTGATATCAAAGTGTTTTAAGAGACTCAGTGTCAGTGTTGTGCTCCACTACAAAAGCAATGAAGATAGGCACCAATCTTCTAATCATTGTCTTTCTTTCTCCATCTTCACTTTTCTTTTTATTTCTTTTTTCTCCAAATTGTGTTTTTATTGAAGGCCTGTATGGATTGCTCTGCAAAATGTCATCCATCAAGCTGTCAATGAATCCATCCTTTCATTTAATGATCAGCCTACCTGATATGCATTTTACATGGCTCCATACACTTATAATGGGAATCAATGGAAAGCAAATAACACTGGAAGCCAGTAAGCTGCATGTCTGACGGGCGGATGTGGACGCTGGTTATTTGTCAATACGCACGGCTCTTTTCTTAGCCGTGTGGCTTTGTGCTGTATACGCCTGGATGAATGTGGCTGCAAAGGTGGCTCACTGTGGGTAAGAGAGTGGCTTACATGCGAGTCTATACAATCCCGCTGCTACATTCATCCACCAGCCTTGTCTTTAAAAACTAAGAGAAAGAAAGAGATTGAGCGAAAGCGACAGAATGAAAGGAGGAGTTGGGAATTATGAAGGCGCAAAGAGAGAAAGACAATTAATAAAAGAGAGGAGGAAGAAGAGATTGGGAGCAGGAGGATTAAAAAAAAGGATGAAGTGAAAGGGTGAGGAAGGGAGAGGGAAGGGGGAGGGATAGCCATTCGATGTGGTTTCAGTTAAATACTGATTTCATCATACGATTGGGGAGGAAGTGGGGGGGGTGGCAACGGTGGCTGTGGCAGCTCTAAAACACATAACTTTTTACGAAGTGAAAATCAAATATTAAAAATGACAGGCCTTATAAGTGTGCTGAGTGAGCTCGGGTCACGGAGGGAGGGAGGCGCGGGCGGCTTGTCAGCTACTATCTGTCAGGGCGAATTAGAAACAATCAGGGCCGAGTGAAAGGGAAGGTGATTGTTATTAAGCGGCGGGGCCCTGCGAGCGGGCGCCCCAGATGTGGCCGTGCATATAAAAGAACAGGAAGCCGGCAGTTTAATTCAGGAAGCTTGCCGAGGCGAGCGAGCAATGCCACAAAGGAGGAGAGGGAGGTGGTGGGTGCTGGGAGTAAGTGGGGGTTGAAAGATACAGAGGATAGACAGAGGAAGTTGAGGCTTCTTGTTGCTAATATGCTGGAAGTTACTGAACGTGTTAAGTCTTTTGTGGCATTGTGGAAAGACGGACCTTTTCCTTTTTTTTTTTTTTCATCTGCTCATCCGTCTCTGTCCAAGCCACAAGGGGGGAAGTGACAGGTCAGCCATAGAGAGGGCAATAGGAAGAACTGCAGGCGAAATCTAGATAAGTCGACCTTAACACACACACACATACGTGAGTGAGGTGGGGAGAGACAGCCAAGCCCATATATCAATTACCACTTGATATCCTGGGAGGATGATGGGACGGAGTGAGAAGCCCCTGAGCGGATGTGTGTGTATGAGCTTCTGTCTCAGAGCTCAACCCCCCCACGGATACTCTGTAAATCTTTTTTTTTTTTTTTTTTTTTAATTACCTGACTGTCCCTACCTTTCGCTCTCTGATTTGCTGTCAATATTTAGTCTGTGTGTTCTCCCTTCTTCTTTTCTTGCACCCCCTCAACACTGTGGTGGACAAGCACAATGGCGGACTCGGTTTTGACTCCCGTGTTAGCGCTGTTATCTTTCAAGTTACACGCCCAACCCCGCTAAAACTCCTATGAGACAGCCATCAACATCCACAGATCCCTATGAGGCAGAATGGGAGTGATTGGGGTGAAGTGACGGCTGCTGGGTAAGGTGGGGGCTGTGAACAGGGGGTTGTTTGATGTGTACAATATGCTAGGAAGGAGAAGGTGGGGGGTATTTCAATGATAGGGCAAGACAGGAATCTGCCAAGAAACTGCAGACTCAAAGGCACATTGGCTATTGTGACACTTTGAAAACCACACTACCACACTACCACACAAACTGCAAACTCACCCACTTGATGCCTCTATTGAACTTTTAATTTGTTGAAAGGATATCAAACAAAGTCTGATCACGTAATTAGGAATAATTAAAAAAAACACATGTACTACTAAAGATAGATTTAATAGAGGCTTTATTTGACCGCGCTGGCAGCCAATCACCACCTACCTCAGAGACATGGAGTCAAGTGGATCCATTGTCTCTCAAATAGCTTCACTTAACACTGGTTACATGAAATCAATGGGAAGTACAGAAAGAAAAAAGAGCAGAAATGAAGGAGTTGTGAAGATGGTTTCTTTCATATGGTGCTTCTGACTCGGAGCGTGAAGGGCTTTGATTTCTGTTTACTTTGTAGTGAGAGATATCGCAAGAAATTATCCCTCCCCTTAAGAATCACTGATCATCCAATAGGTTGAAATAAAGTGGGTTTGTCACATGTTATTTTTTGTCTGTCTGTCTCTCTCTCTCTCTCTTGTCGTCTTTATCGTGGTGATCAGTCGAACGTTCGCCTAACACAAGCTGTCTCTGATTTCCACCTCCCAGGTTTTTCTCTCCGTTGCCGCTGCTGATGTAGCAGGGGTTATGGTGTTAAACACAGAGCTGCTAAACGTTCCCCAAGGTAATAAGAGTCAGTGTATATACAGTACGGTGCCGTGCGGCGATGGGAAGTTGCTGCCGTGAGTGGAAGCAGTAAAAATTTAGAGGCAAATACAAGAGGGAGGGAGAAAAAGTGAGAGAAAAGAAAAGGAACTTAAATAATTGACAGACAAAAAATGTTTTGATTTTTAAAGAACTGCGATTATGCTTTTATTAATTGGCTGTTTTCACTTAGAGAATTCTTGGATCCTTGACAGTACTTAAGTACTTAACATCACGATGTACAGATGTCAGGATGAATGCGAAAATGTATTCTTTGCCTTAGAAACAGTAATTGGATAAAGCAACTTTAACTCTAAGTTCTATTAAGTTCTACTTAATAGCTCTTTTGGAAGTTTCAACCACATCTCATAGTGAGTCTGGAAGTTGAGTCATGGCAACTAGATATCTTTCTTGTAAGGTTCAAACGTTTCACTAATCATCTAAGTAACCTCTTAAGTCTGAGGAAAGTTGGTAAAGACCTCAAATTTATCCTCCATTAGGTGTAACAACTCTCATCTACTGCTACCCGGTCTATTGTTTACCTAATGAAGCTATCCTGGCTGGGTGGGAGATCTCAAACTAACTTTGAGTAGTGAAATGTTTTGGCCTTACAAAAAAGACGTCAAGTTGCCATGACTCAGATTCCAGATAATCTCATCTGAACAACTGAGACCTTAACCAGCATCTCAGTCAACCAATTTGAATGTACATGCTGAGTATCGACTATGACAGATGGTCATATAATGGTTCCACAACACCCTGTTCTCCCAGTGGCAAGTAATACCCATCTTGTTAGGGAAACGGACTAGTTGAGAACAGTTGGCTCGCACAGTTGAACTGAACTGAATCTCTTTAGTACTTGAACTGTAGTATTTTCAAGTTTTGTAAACTTTCTGCTGTACTGCAAACGAAGCTTATGTTCTCATGAAATGCAATTGCAAGTACATTTTGTAGAAAATGTCACTGTTGGAATTATTACATTCTGGTCCAGTATACTTTTGTGCACTTTATTAACAAAACCGAGTCACATACAATTTGAAATGTTTTTTTTTTTTTGTTAAAAATTTATGATGTATTATTAGTAGTATTTACCAGGATATGATGATTTGATTTGTGATGTTTTCACTGAAATTGTAGATGTATTGTGATGTACTATTTGCTTGTGGTGAACCAAGGAAGAGTAGCTACAGATTTCTGTTTCTGATGTGTCATAAACAGTAATAGAGTTGGATTGCACCCAGGTACCATAAATCAAAATATGTGAAGTCCAAAGTGACTTTTGTCCATCGCATCTGTCACCCGACAACCCCCCCACCTCCTTCCTCAGTCCAAATCAGTCCCTTTTTTCTCTAGGAGGCCAAATCCAGGCCATGTCTTAGATTTCACAGCGATTAGTGAGGAAGGGATGAGGGAGGATATGTACTAGAGCGGCATTAGCTATTAATCACCAAGGAGGGAGAAGGAGAGACAGATAGAGAGAGAGGGAGAGAGAGAGGGCTGTCCTAGCATGGCTTAGAATGGGACTTGTACTTTTGCTGTCTGGACCTCCAGGGCTCAGGACAGCAGCTCAGTAGCAGTCCAGGAGCTTCTTAATCCAGGGCCATTGGAAGGGTGTTATAGGTTTGCCACCAAAATACATATACCACATATAAAATGCATGGTATCAGTGTATTGCCACAATCTACAACATTTCTGTATGTATGTGGTATTTAATCATGCATATAACTGAACAGAATGCAAAGTTGACACTGCTGACTATTTTGTCTGTAATGACAGCTGGCATTTAAGTTTCTAATCGGGCTGAATGTGAATATTGCATATTGCTACTCTACATCTCCTCATTTTATTTTTATTCTTCATCAGCATGTAACTCAAACAAACTGTCCAGAACCTTGATCTTGTTTTTTACTAAAGCTTTAGTCATTTAGAAAAATAGAGCCAAATTGAACACAAAAGTCCAAATTTGGGCTTATGTGTTCTTTGACTCATTTACAGTCATCTGTCAAAATGACTGTTACCATAGCAGCAACCATTTTGTTAACTTTCACAGACCCAAACGCACCTACAGCACTGTAGAGTAACCTGTGTTAAAATGTAAAGCCTGAGAAGAGAATCTATCACCTTACTTCCAATCACCTTCCGAAACAACATGATAAATGAAAAGTGTCATCTTTTTTTGTAATGTACAACACCCAACAATAACTGATTTATTTGTCATTATCTACAACAATCAATATGCTTTCTTATCTGGCTCAAAACATGACATAATCATCCATTGCAATGACGTAAAGACCAAAATCCACATGGCTGAATAGGTATGAATGGTAGAATGTGATTACGCTTAACCAATGTTTGAAAATTAGAAAATTATTAAGGTCGCCCCATTTTACAACCACTGGTTCGCTAAATAGATGCTCAAAGTCACATGATAACCGCTAAACTATATCTCCATGAAAACTGAGCACCTCGCTTCAGAAACCAAATAGTGCACCTTTGCACCTTGCAGTTATTATTTCTTATTGAACAGCTGTTTCTCACATATAAAAGTGAACAATGATCCTGCCTGTTAAAGCTACGTTTGTGAACACAGAACAATACTGTTGCTTTTACTGTTGATCTTTGGTCTTTATGCAATACTAAAAATATTGAACAAAAAAAAAAAAACTTTCAAGCACCATTGCATATTTACTCGAATATAAAAGTATAGTAGTAAATTAAGTAAAATCTAAAAAAAAATCTGTAAATGTATATTAGATAATATTAAAGCAGCAATTCAGAAAACATGGGCTCGATGTAGTGACAAACATGATCCTGTATCGACATCTCTTCATGGACACTGCACTTTGCCCATACACTAACAGAACCACGAGTGTGCTGGACAACAGTTTCCAGCCTTGTCATGTTCTGCTGTGAAGTACACAGGGAGGGAAGGTGAAACAGGGTGACCATAAAACCAGAATGGCCTTCACTTAGTGTTCTCTGCAACCCCTTTCCATCTCCCCTAACCCTCCTCCCACTCCCTACACCTATTCCTCTCTACTTATTTTTATTTTTTTTCTGTACTATGAATAAATTTAGTCTGTCCCGGACATGAAAATGTCAAATACCTAAAATACACCTAGGCTAAATAGCATATTAATTTTTAATGCCTGCTCGTCCTATGCTGCTATTCTCATATCAGGCCTGTCTGCTAACAGCTGTTGCTGGCTCTCTGGCTGGGAATTTATCATCCATCTAGCTAAAGGAGGGGAGAGAGGGAGAGGATTTAAAAAAAAGAGAGAGAGAAAGATGGAAGACATTGTTCAAAAGACAAGGAAAAGGGGAGGGACAGATCCCTGTTTTCATGGATCCCTAGCTTGCATTTATATCACCAACACCGTGCAAGTTTCTTTCTTTGATATACGAGTGGGATTCAATTACACTAATGCCAAACATAAATTGTTCAAGATTCGTTCCTTTTGCCCCCCCTTCCCTTCGCCGTGCGTTACAGCGCGAGCCGCCTCATACATAAAAGAGAAATAAGGAGCAAAGTGGTGACATTGACGCTGGAGGTAGTGACATTGGGGAGAGCAGGAGAGGGAGGCGAGATGCACTGAAGCAATGTGCCAGTGTGGGTGTTGAATGCCACCCATGTGCGTTTTTAGGTGGCATGTGGTGGATGATTATCATAGATTATCACAATCCAGATTGTTACAAGTTCTGTCTGTGCACATAGCAGCAGTGTACTGTAGCTGTGTGACTGCCTGTGTGTGTATGTGTGTGTGTGTGTGTTTTGGTTTAAGACAGAGTGCCTTTGGGGATAAGACTAAATGGTGAGTGAATGACGAACAGTTGGAGTGTGTGAGTGCATGTGTGCATGTATGTGTGTGTGTGTGTGTCTTGTTCTTTTATCCTTACAGTGTGAGAAGCAAATATACGGGGTTTAGAAAAAATGTGACAAAGCTTGAAGTCGAGGACTTTTTTTTTTTTGCTAAAGGCTAAGGTATGAATTGTGTGTCAGCTTACCTTAACAAACCAACTGCATGCTGGAATGCAACCTGTCTGTTAGGATCAAGTGGGCTCTCTCTGTCACTCCTGACTGAGTACTGCTCACAGGAATGGCCACCTAGAGGGAGAGAAACAGCAGAGGGTTAGATTGAGGAGATAGAGGAGCTGATGAAATATAGAGCTGAAGATAGACATGAGAGTCGCCCTGAAAGAAGACAGTGATAAGTGGAGAGGAAGAAGAAGCAGAAGAAGATGAAGAGGTGGTGTGGGGGTGGGAGGGGGGGGGTCGATGTCAAAATGAAAATCTAACAATTTCAGCAGACAGCGCTGTAGAGGTCAAGGGAACGCAGCCGAAAAAGGTTAAAGATGAAATCAAAGCCAGCGCGCTGTGGTGCCCGGAGGCACAGCTGAAAATCTATCCCTCCAAGCCAAGGCCACCGCTGACGCGAGGCAGACAAGAAGCTAAATACTGCACGCCACTCGGGGATCTTTCATTTTCAACCGATCAATAAGGGCTTATATTTATCAGGGCCTCCGAGCAGCTGCCACGTCTGACAACCTCCACTTCATTTTTGCACTCCTCCTCTGCTCGTTTCTCCTCCTCCTTTTCTTCCTTTCCTCCTCCTCCTCCTCACCCCCGCATGCCAAATTGAGACCCATCGACCATGAAAAGGGGCAAAGACCCTGGATTGCCATTAGCCCCCCTTGTGTCACTAGACTGTCTAACACACACACACACATGTAGACACACATACATGCGCCCTGGAGATACAATTGTGCTAAAAGTCTGTCTCCCCCTTCTTTAACGAAACATGCCTTATCATTATGGCCTTGGCACAGACACCAGCACCTCTTCATGTCTTTTGTTCCTCAAGCTGCCTATGCCGCCCAAGACTCACACACACACGCACACACACACACACACACACACACACACACCCTCGCACAGACACAAGCACAGACAAACAAACATGAACTACTCCACCACAACCTGGTTTAACTTTCCATTTCCATCATTTTGTAAAACCGTATTTTCTATATCTATATCTATCTATATTTTTATCTTTTTTTATTTCATAGAGCTAAAATATCAAATCCCAAATTACCACCATAAATCTGAAGAGCATTATGAGAAGCGGAAGATTGGGTTTAGGGTTCTGAGTTAAAATAACTGGTTGTCTAATCATCTGCACAACAATATTTGCTGTGAGGCATTCTAAATAGATTATCGCTAGTCCATCTGTGTCATCATTGATTTATAAGGCATTAAGCTGCTTGGGGAAGAGATAGGGCCTCGCTTTCTCTGCTGTTAAAGGGGCTTCTTGTCGAAATCAGGGGCACAGCAATGGAACAACTGTGGCAGTCGTCTAACCTCCCCTTTAATCACCAGGCAAGAGGAAGTGAAAATAGGACGGGGCATATCTGTTTTGTTTTGTTTTTTTAAATAGGAAAATATGAATCCAAATTTTTTGCATCTCCTTTTTTTTGTTTGGTGATACAAAGAGACTGGGAGGATGGGAAGGAAGTACAGAAAAAAATAATACACACAGAGAGAGCAACAAATAGCACACATAAACACACATGCGCATACACACATGCAGAAGAAGAAGAAGAAAAAAAAACAAAACAAGGGACATCATTAACATATGAATGCTATATGCAAATGGTAGGGAGAGAGCAGATGTTGTTGCATTTAATTGACCTATATGTGAATTGCATCCAAACCTTTCACTGTGTTTTCTGGGCCCACTGAGTACAGTTTTGACTGGCTTTCTAGTACCACTCAATATATGAGCAGGGAGCACAGTGATTTTTAGCAGTGTTTAAACATAAAGAGAGGAAGATGATGGCAATACAAAAGAAGAGAATTCTAGGGGAAATAAGTGTATTCACTAAAGAAATACTGAAAACTCGTTGGTTGTTTTTTTCTGTAATCATTAACAGCTGAAAAATCAGATATAACTGACAGGAGGTAGTGGACTGTAACTATACTCAACTACTGTATTTGAATATAATTTTAAGGTACTTGCATTACTTGATGGTTATAAACATTATATTTTATAGTCAAACTATTTCAATTTAAACAGCAAAGACTTTGAATATATCATCTACAGTCCATAATATCATAAAACTATTCAGAGGATCTTGAGAAATCTCTGTGGGACAATATTAGATGCCTGTGATCTGTGAGCCCTCAGATGGCACTGAATTAAAAACACGATTCTGTGACTGACGTGATGAATGTGATGGATAAATTGGTTCAGGAATACTTCCAATAATCACTGCCTGTGAAACACAGCTCATGTTAAAGCTTTATCATACAAAGAAGAAGCCACGTACGAACATGATCCAGAAACACAGCTGTCTTCTGTGTGGAAAGTGTAAAACTGTTCTGTGATCAGATGAATTGAAATTTGACATTCTTTCTGGAAACCATGAACCTCCGCACGAAAAAGGAGAGGAACCTTCTGGCTTGGTATCAGCATTCGTACCTATAGAATCGGCAGCATGCAATAATCCCCAACGACTCCCTGACAATAACTGTAGCTCAAAGTCGAATATAAGCAGCTTCTTTTTGAGAGATCCTTAGTGGCTACTCAATCAATCACTCATGGCTGTCATGGCACCCAAATATCATTTCAGTTGCAAAGCATCTTCATATGAAGTATTACAGAGCAAAAAGTGAAAAACTATTTCATTTTATCATCTGAAATATTGAATTCATTCATTAGGCCTGCTGAGTCAAACCTGCTGAGTTAAGGTTTGTGTGCACCTTCCACTGACCGGCCTCCATCGATACCCATAAAAATGTCAATCCTGCTTTTCAGGAGGAGTTTGGCAGTTATGCTCAAACTTTGCAGACACATTCTTTAAGTTTGTGTCCATTATTAAGTTGATTTTTTTTTATGTGAGATTGATATCATGCTGCCTTGTAAACATATTTGCTGTATAACGTGTAAGTCTGTGTAAGTATGCTGTAAAATATGAACTAACTTTTTAGAGAACTATTGTTGGGCTCTAGGGTTCTGTGCAAAGTGCCATGTGTTCAACATCATAAGTGAAATTCTGTTTTCTGTATCCAATACACACACATATATACAGGTTTAGTCATGTATTAATAAAAAAATACCATAGATACTGTAGAATTTTTTTAAATGGCTATTGCTAGACAATATA
The DNA here is from genome assembly GCA_034779795.1 of Ctenopoma multispine. NCBI lineage: Eukaryota > Metazoa > Chordata > Actinopteri > Anabantiformes > Anabantidae > Ctenopoma > Ctenopoma multispine. The sequence continues at coordinate 25,091,055 of JAUYWH010000018.1, forward strand.
ATTAACAGAATCAAAAGAGGTTTAAAAAGGGTTTAGCCTTCTACTTCTTCTACTGTGGAATAGTAGTATATTGATGTAATATTTTTACATTATGATATTAATATATGTATATAAGTTAAGAAGTATTCCAAGAAGAACATTAATTCCACTATACGGCACCCCAGTCTGTCAAGGCCCAGAGACAATGTGATTTTGAAAGTCTACTAATTTTTAGACTCCCACCCCCCCACTCCAACCCCCCAAAACTACATTTGATTCTGCAGGTGGAGACAAAAGAGAGACAAAACCAGAGAGAAAAAGGAGGGAGAGTCACGCATTTTACACTGCAATGTTTGCATGGGTGAGCCATGAAAAACACAGATGCTATTTTCATCCCCCATTCCCTCCACACACACACACACACACACACACACACATAGACACACTGCACCCCCCCCCCCCCCAACCCCCCAATTCTTGGGAATGTCATTAAATTGTATTAAATAGCCTTTTGTCCAGGGGGCAAGGACCACCCGATATATGATAATACATTAAGGCCCCAGTGTAGCAACCACTGAGCCGAGACCATCTCAAGAACAAGCATAGTGTGTGTCATTGTGTTTGTGTGTGTGCCTGTGTATGTTGTGCTAAAGGAGTGGATGGCAATGCGAGGAATAAAAAGCAAAAGGTTGGAGAAAGCAGGCGAGTTGGGGTAGACTAGGAATAGAGAGAGTGAGATACAGAGAAAGAGAAGACGAGAGGAGACGAGAGGAGAGGGAGAGAACGAGGTGGTGTGGCTGCCTGCCTGCGCATGTGGCTCTCTAACAACTGTGACACATACTAATAGAAACATACCTAATAAATTACAAGCTTTCAGGGTCTGGCAAGCTGACATTTTCTCTGTGCGCGGGACAATTTCATATCTGCGCCGCAAAGTCGAGGGGGCTGCTGGACCAAATTGCATCACACGGAGATGCCAGAGGATTAGCATAAAAATTAACACTTAAATTTCAGCTTATTGTCAACCCCACTCCTGCACCGGCTGCCTCACAACAATCAATTCCTCTTAGAAATCTGATTAGATTCCATGACGCTTATTATCCTAGTCATGTCTCCCTGCCCCCTTTCACTACCACCACCACGCACACACACTATTGGCATAGCTAAAGCACCAGCTTCCATGACTGCCCAGGCCATTTGTTTAAATGAAATTAGAGAGGAAATAAATCTATAGGTGTGGCATTTCTTTTGACAGATGATGCCTCATTCTCTGTCTGGGTGTTTATCTTGTGATACTACACAGAAATCCATCCCAACGCGTTGATATCGTATCATTTTCATTCAACGTGCTTTGTTGCACTCATGGCTGGTGGTCGACCAGAAAATATGAATAGTTATTATTATTAATACGTCATTATCCCTTTCAATAGAAAAGTTTTGCATTTAAAGGGCAAATTCTGCAATTTTTACCATGCTTCTTATGGTTCTAGTATGGGAAGCAGTATGGGAAGTTTGGGGAAAAAAAACTCCTCCACATGATGTAATTTGGAGGATTTTTTCAGTTCAGTTGATTTCATCTGTTCCTCACACTACACAGGCTGTAGTTTTTGTCAACCAGCTCCTCCAGAAGACACCGCCTGTGCTGAGAAACATCTGGAGAAGATAACATCCAAATGATGTCATTTGGAGGAGTTTTTCAGGTCAGATGATGTCATTGGTTCCTCACACTACAGAGGTTGTCATCAACCTGTTCCTCCACAACTCCTCCAGATCACAATTTTGGGAAGATGGACCTAAGTTTAATACTATTCATATACATCTATTCCCCAAATTAGAACCATAGGAAGCAAGTTGAAAATTGAATTGATGTTTGTCGTATTTATAATCGAACAGAACCATAGTTATATGAGTCTCTTCATTTCCATCCCCCATTCTCCCTTCAAAATGAACTTGACCGCATCCATCCACAAGAACACACTCATTACAAATACTTTATGTTTACAGCAAAGCTGGAATGATGCACAAAAAGAGCCCCCCTCTTTTCACGATCTCATAAGGCTGTCGCAATGAAATATTTGTCAATAACAGTTTCCGTTGAAGCACATTGCACAAGTATGTACTAAAAGCACAGCACACGTTGGGTGGCTTTGGTAAGGCTCTTTGTTTAGACTAATGGCATTTCATCGCATCCAGATGTCTTTAAGCTGTGCTCAACCACCATCACTGCTTTCCAAGGCGCAGGCTGAATGTATACAAACATCTCCTCATAACTGCATTCCTCATCTGGGCCTGCGAGCGTCACGGTGCTCGTCACCGAGCTTGGACGACAGCCCGCGGTACGGAGAGTTAACATTAAAAATTTCGATTTCGTTTTTTTTTTGTTTTGTTCTTTAGGGTAATCCTCATAGGGGCAGAATCGTCCGCTTGAGTAAGTTTGATTAGTTTAGTGTAGTGTGAGGTAAAACACATCATCCTGCCAATAAGCCAAACAAAAGTGAAATTCTTTCTGACTGTTAAAGACGTCAAGGTCAGGTATGGAGCTTAGATATGTAGTAGAAAGTGCAGGATGGAAAAAGCCTACAAGTGGCATGGAATGAGTTACACTCTGGCCTGGACAGGCGTTATAACATAATGCTGATACAAAGGGTCCCGAATAAAGACGCCCACGGGGTTGAGAGAGGGAGAGAGGAGAGAGGGACAAGGAACAAATCTTCTGATGTTCTAAGTGGATAACAACAGCTCCTGCTATGCAGCAGCGGAGGCACGGAATAATTTAAACCAGCTACCCGGCCACCCCACCCCTGTTCCCTCCTGCCTCACCCCCTCCCGGCCACCACTCTATTCTTATGTTAACACGGTTAAAGAGGAGTGGGCCACCCAGCAGCATAGAGCAGAAACTTAAATCCATGCTTCAGGAAAAATAATCCATCTCTCTGCCTCTCTCTTTTCGATGTAACTTTACTCACTTAAACACACACATGCGCGCACACACACACACACACAAACACAGATACCGCTTAGAAAGGAAAAGGGTGAAACAGATACACGGGGAGAACACCAGTACATTTACTCTGCCTTTAAAGCATATTACTTTTCAGACAAGAGTTTAAAGAATAATAAACCAGAATGCTTAACTGGGGCTATTTTCCCTTTCAGTTAATACCACGCAACGGCAAGGCGGAGGCAAGAAGAATTCATAAGTCTTTAAATGCAGAGTAAACACTGCTTTCTTTGTTGATTGTAGAGCTCTGTGTTTTTTTGCAGATTTTGCAGCCCCCCCCCCTTTCCTTCTCTTTCTTTATCCATTTATCACTCTTTTTCAGTCTCCAACCAGAAGAACTGCTGTTGTGTTTGGTCTCCAAACAGCACATGTGAAGTACACACCTCACTGATGTTTTATAGGTTCAAGAATGGGAGAGGGAGCGAGTCATATTTTATACCGGTGGTTTATTTTAACGGGCGCTTGTAATTAACGCAGCATGTCCTCTATCTCCCAGCCATCTATGCCAAGGCCTTTATTTAAACAACTTTATTGTGAAATGTTTGCGTTCTCAGCATTCGGCCAGAGCCCACACACAGAATATTATTTCATACTTCAAGAGTCGGGTGGGGAAGTGTATAGCGGGGGCTTTGGAAGAGTTTATGCTTTGAGCGGTTATTGTTTTTGATTACAGCAAGACCTCTTTTTAAAATGGATCAAGCCCGGTAACCTTGCACAAACACGCACACACAAACACAGACTCTCACACATCTACCAGCTCATATTGAAGTTGTGAGAGGCTGAAGAAGGGCCTGTTTACAGAAGGGGTGTGCGAACCTGAAGCCTTTGCCCGGGCCAAATGTACAATCTTAGTGTGATTTATGAGAGTAAGATCACACTATTTATGTCCAAATGGGAGCACTTGCTAAAACGCTGCTGCTTGGGGGCTTCTTTTCGGCGTGTGTGTTAGTTTTCTTACAAGGTTCAATGGAATTTGATGTTGAGGAAGGGGAGGGAGGGGGGGCAATTGGGTGTTTATGCTTCGTCAAAATGACCCCGAGTTAACACGGCACTCGACACATGCAGGTGTTCCTCGCAGCCTTTCACTGCAACTTTAGAAGATCGCACTGTGCAATATGAGCGTCCTCTCCAAACCCACATGTGCCGAGCACGCCGCTGTTTCAAGACCTCCTGCGTCGAGCGTACAGTAGGATTCTCCGGTCTATGGATGCTTCTAAGTATTTAACCACTCCTCATGCAGACACTGATTTGATAGCTTGGCAGACAGGAAGCCACGTTTGAGTTTTAAGTGAGAACAGCTAACATGGTGTAAGCTGTCGCCACATTAGCTGCTACATTTTTACACATCCATGCACTTCTGATGTGCCTCAGTTGTTCTTTGTGTTTGCCTGCAACATATCTTCACTGTGAGGTCTTGCACATTTTAGTTAAAGTGCACCCCCCGCCCCCCCTAATCCCGCCAAAAACACAAAGCATAAATGCATATTAAAAGTACATTCAAGCAACATTATGGGTTTTAAAATGAGAATGCAACCCATGCGATAATATATATAATATGCAAAACAATTTAGGTCAGCATTGAAATATTTCAAATTCAAGTCATCGCCCATCATAATTCAGCACATATTCTATTCTTCTCATATAATAATAGAGCATCCGGCTACTATTTTGCTTTTTAATACATCCAGGAAAAATTGAACCCTAGATTCAGTGAGTCACATTGGAAGGGTTGGTCACACTCCACCAGTCCTGCAGACATTGCCAATGCAACATAACACACGCTCACAAAGGCATGCACTCTTTAAACCAAAGTGCCAACTTTTTTTTTTAGTACCTAAAGAAAAAACGTGGCTTCAGAGTTCTGACTGTGCTACTTACACTAACCAGGCAGCATCTGTAGCTTATTTCCCCTGTTATCTGGTGCATCTGCAGATGGACAAATATTCCTACATAAAAAACAAACATTTTAGACTAACTTAAGAAGTAAAATATGTTGATATTGAGTCTAACAAATTACACTCATGTGTCACATCTCATAACAGTAGTTAGAGTAAAACCATAATTATGAACATCATCCAGGTGGTTTTAGTTGCATAACATTTTTCTTCTTTTATTAACATGCAGGACAACAACAGGATCAATGAGGTGAACTGTTGGAAGGTTATGATTCACTAATGCTAACTAACCACATACAAATGTAATTCTCTCTACAGAAAATTACATGTGTGGTTCAAGTTGTTGTTTTTTTACTGTCTCAATTTAAAATAATTTATCAAAAATAACCCAGAAGCAGAAATCCATATGTATGTATGTTTGCATTAGAAAAACAAAATTTCAGTGTTGATTCATTTTGTGACACTTGGTTGGTTAGTGGTGATGCCCATACTCCTATAGGGTACATAATGCAAACCAGTGTTTTATGTAAAACCCATCTAATCTGCAGTACATGCAACATATACTGTTTGTGTAGAAAAATAACCACAAGCAAAACATAACTGAATTATGTTAAAAGCCACAGAATCTCAACATTTTATGGTTTGTGAGGTGACATGACTGCTTTGTATTAAATGCTGGGTGATATCATCTCAATGAGAAACGCACATGCGAAAACATTCTTACTTTCCCCGTGGATTGAAGTGAGAAAGGAGGAATCTGCAAAAGCATTTTATACTGAAAGGAAGCCACCGGCCTGACCCGTGCTCTCCTGTATGATCCTGCAACAGGCTACAGTATGTCTGCTCACTGAGGTGCTACACATAGCCTCTGGCCAGAGAGTTTAAGAGCAGGTGGAAAATGTGTGTCTTAGTTAAACAACTGTTTCTTATGAGCGGAGCTGCTAGAGATGCAGAAATAGCAGCGTCTGTGGAGGTTAAAGTCAGGTAGAGCCAAAGAAATGCTATTTTACTTGAGAGACCAGCACGATGGGGATTCAGGTTCTTTTACCTCTATTTATAAAACATTTATTTACATTAGTGAAATAATTTTTCTGTTCTTCCTGGTTCAGCTCCTTTCCTCGTTCTCTGCTTGCTGTCATTTTCCTTGCCTTGCCTATTCTCCCTCTCCATCCAGTCTCCTCCACCCATCCTCCATATGTTGTAGTGCAAGAGGCTATAAGGGGATAAAGTGAAGTGTAGACACTTCTTTAGCCCACCGGAGGCCAAACAGATCGAACACGGAGAGCACCTAGCTGCCGGGCAAGCCGCACACTAACAACTCCTATCTTCTTACTCTCTTTCTTATCATCTTTCCTTTTACATACTGTCCACACTGCTGCTTCTTTACCTTAACTCAAGGTAAAGGTGCTGCACTGCAAAGAGTGATTTGTTTCCTGACTATTTAGTCAGGTACATACTTCCTCTGCTTCGCACAGACACACACATATACTTTCCCAAGTGCTCTCCAGCCCAACAAGTAAGGGTAGTGGCCATTCACCAGAGCTCTATTGATCGTACCTGGCTCCGCCAAATGCTGTACTATGTCATTCAAACCTTTTCAATTTTTAATCACCAGCTCTAACATCAGAACGAGTCCCCCACATACACACACATTCACACACATACACAAACACATGGGTTTATTGTACACACACAGAAAGGAATGTAAAAGCCACAAACACACACACACAGCTGCACATGCACACAAAAACGTATGCATAAACACCTCTCATTTCTTACAGCCCACAGTGCTTCAGACATTCTTATCCATCCATATCGGTGCACATACACACACTTCCTTCCACCACACACAATATGATACAGATGCACACATGTAAGCAAATAAGCACATTTCTGCAGACAATTCAAAACCCGGGGATCGTTCTCTCAATTCCAGATGACAAATAATATTAAAATCTACATGTAGTGTGTTTCTGTGATTGTCCGTGTGTGTGTGTGTGTGTGAGAGAGGGAGAGAGAGAGAGGCACATAAAACCATGTATTATCACCTGGCCCTGTGTTGTGCCCAGTCCCAGACTGTAGCTAGTTTTGACCTTGGGCTCCGCCATATTCATTACATCATTAAGTTACCTCTTCATTAACTTTTCATTGTTTATGGAGGAGGCAACGGGAGGGAGAAGAGATGGGGGTGAAGTGGTGAAGGGGACTCTCTACCCCCCAAAAAAACCTTATCCATGACTGGGCATCTGGGTTCTGTTCAGCCTGCCTAAGCATCCCTCCCCCTGCAGTGCGAAGACAACGTAATATGTTTTTTCTTTCTTTTTTTTTAAGGCTGGTTTGATTCGATTGTCAAAACTGTAAAAGTGGGAAATGGGTGGGGAAACCAACACATGGTGAAATCCTTAAGCAGAGGTACATTCACACGTTCATTTACAGTAGATTTAGTAACTAACAACCAATCTGCTATGCGGGTCAGGCATGGTCCACTACACAGGTATCCTGTTCAGGTTTGGCTAGTGTCCCATTCTATTAATGTGGGCCTTGGATCACATGGTGTATTGTAATCAGTGGAGGGAAAATTCTGTTTACTGTGATCTTGATTTGTAGGACATTTGTTGCTGAGGCTGTCTTCCCACAAAAAAAAAAACAACAGCATCATTTGTTTTAGTAAAGTGCCCCCAAAAAAGACATCCATGTTTATGTTCGATTCACGAGATCCCCCATCTGCCATAGGAATTATGACTCTCTGTCAGAAGCAAAAGTGAAAATAGCGATGGCAGAGAGTTAGGGTGGAGGGGGTCAACCAAACTGTCGGACGTAGATGTTCATCCTTTGTTCGTCAACATGATTGATACTGACTGCATTTATTCCCCAGTCTCAAACAAGTAATTGTTGTTCCCTTTTATTAATAGCCTAATATTAATAGGTTTATATTATCATGTTCCTCCTTTCTTTTGGTTGGATTGGTGATGATTGAGGCTCACCAATTTACTCCAGATGAGATCCAGATATATTTGCATGTGTATTTTCTCATGCATAACAACACTGGGATTGACGTTGCCGTGCTAGTGTTGGACTGAGAGAGCCCACACATTTATATACTTGTGTTTTGCTAATAATCATACAACCGATGACTGTATGATTCCTACAAATATTATTGTTTGTTGGTGGTGTTGCTGCTCTTTGCAACCACAGTTTCTTGTTAAACAGTGCTCATAATAGGATGGCTGAACCGACACTATCTAAGGTCCTTTCTATTTAAGTCTCAGTCTTCACCAGGTTACTTTCATTTAAGTTATAGTGTTATATAACGTGTTAGAGAACGTCTGCTTTATGTTGGATCATTTCCTCTGTCCATATCAAAATCATGCTATTCTCCTCCTTCTGAGCTTACATAGAGGACAGATGAGCAAACCAGCCACAGAAAGCTAGCGACTTAAAAAAAATCCGACCTCTACTAAGGGTAAAAAGCCAGGCTACTGCTCCCATCTGTTTGGTCATAACATTGTTTCCACCATGCTCTGTTCTTCCTGTACACACTGCAATGCTACTTCAACATTCTCAGATTTAAGCTCAGCTTAAAGGGGAGAAAAACAACAAAGAGAAAAAGATGTGTTTTAGAGTATGAAAAAAAAAGAAAAGAAATGTGGCATTTGGCAATGTATTTAATATCAATGTGACTTTTGCCAATTATTTTTCACTTCTGAAAATAAGCACTTGAATAAAAAGTCCCCGCAATTTTATTATCTGTTACCATGAAACATCATCTATCTGAGATCTGATTGTGAACATATTTGTGAGTACTGGCCTCGTAGCCACCAGGCGCTGTTGTGCTTCCACACGACTCTGGCTTTCTGTCATTAGCGATGCATCGCCCCGACCGCAGGCACAGATTGTGTTTAAAAAAAAAAAAAATCAGCCCTTGCCAGCCACCATCCACCATTGCAGGCCAATTATAAATGGCAAATCACTATACAGCATTGCTCATTCACTCTCTCCCTCTCACTCTTTTTAACAGCAATGCCTGGCCAGACTCCACTGCTTCTCTTGAATAACATGTGTAGATGGCCCTTTGTGTTAGAAGCTGCTGGATGCTTGTTAGTTCACACTTTTTCACAGAGAGTTTCGACGGGGGAGAAAGAGCGATAGACGTTTAGACTTTATCACCTTGAGCTTTTTTCACACGCTTCAAAGTGTGACTCTAATTTTACACGGATCAGCCACAACATTAGAACCAGTGTTGTCGCTGCAGCATTAACAGCACCCGGTGGTTCTGGTTGGTGTTTAATGTTGTGGTGGACAAGGGTCAGCATGGGCACTCTGACCGGTCTGGTATACAGCCTTAGGCGCTGCATGTTCTGACACCCATCGAACAGGGCCAGAATTACATTTTTCCCCATGCCGACCCCCATCCACCACAACACAAACACAATTGGCTGATCAGTGATATAATTCTCCCTGAACACTTCAAGGTGAAATGAGCTTAGGTCAAATCATGTTTTTTGTGTGCGTATGTGTGTGTGTGTGTCTTTAGGTAATATTAAAATGTTAAATTGCTGTCCAAATACTCACACGAGGGAGGAGAACAAACTGCCAAAAAATCCTCTTGAGAGCTGTTAATATAACTTTAAGCATGCTGAGTGTGAGCGTTCTGCTTGATATCAAAAAGGAAAATCAAACTGGGGCAAGGCTTCTCAGTGAAGATTAATATAGGTTTTATGTTTAATGCTTTCATTCCTAAGAATACATAAAAGAAATGGGATGTTTTTCTGTGCTTTGGATGACAATTATTGCATCATTAATTGCCATTTTGATGGGGGATACTTAGATTTTATTTTTCACCTGATGTCTGTTAATGAAAGCTTTTAACCTACTGTACATAGTGTACACTGAGCTATGAATGCCAGTAACAGAGATGTTCTGTATTAAAGTATGAAATAACATAAGCCACGATTTAGTCTTTGAACATCTAAACGAGAAAATGGATGACTGTAACAGCAATGTTTGCATGCATACATACCACACACAGTCAGTCAGTAGATGTTATCTTGCAGGTCTTCATTTCCAGCAAGTTGCACTACTGAAAAAATGTGTGCAAATACACCAGGTCACTCGTTTTAGTCTGGTTTATTGTGGCAGCAAATGAGATGTGGAATAACTGGCAACCGCAGAACTGGAAAGTCTAGATCAGCAGAAAAAATGTTTTTCCCCTTCTTCCTTTATTCTTTCCTTCCTTCCTTCCTTTTGTTATAAAACCCTTTCCACATCTTCTGAAAGTGTGCATCGGCATGTTCATACAAGACCTAATCTTCCTACAGTATGTGTTTGAGTCATTTTGAAGGTTGTACTCAGAGATCTAGTGTGAGCTTTAGATTAACATCAAAAACCAAATAGCAACAATAGTAACGAAAATATCAAATTTCAGAATCAGAAGAAGAAATAAAAATGGAAGTGATGCTGATGACGGGTCATACTAAGCTGGGACAGATGAGTTCAAGTTTTATCTGTATGAAACAACTGAACGGATTTGGCTCAAACTACTTCAACTCTTACGGATGGGTTGTTACAAGATGAACTTGTACAATAATGTTCACATCGGCCATTTGACTGATACATAAGTTAGTGACTAAAGTAAATCTTGGCTCATTTTCAACCCTTTAAGCCATGTTTCAGTTCATACAAAGCATAGTTTTATTGCTTTAAGGGAGATGTACATATACACATGATGGTATTTCCTTATTGTAAAGTCTATGCACACAAAGACAACAAACATCAGATATTGTATCAGCCCTCACTCTCCCTGCTTTCCTATACCCGTTCCACCACTCTCTTTGCAGACTTTCTAGTATTAGTCATTATTAAACTAGCTGTGAAGCTGCAAAGCTTCTAAACCAAGAAGAAACCATTGAAGAACCATTTGATTGGTTAGAAGGACGAACCTCACTCATAAATGTTTCTGTCAATATCTGTGTAACACTGAGCCAGGCTTTTCAGGAGGTGTGGACAACACCTACTCATATTTAGATAGCATATTTCTACAGTAGAACAATATTACATGCTGCAGCTTTAAGTGTCAAATGAAATCTAGTGTCCTCAACAGCTGTGAGACGTTCTGTCCAAAGACTTTACTGTCTGTTTACTACTTTGGCTTCCCTGCTTTGCACATGAATGAACCCTGCATGCATTTTATTACATCAGATTTCCTGACATCAGATTACAGGTATTCTAGTTGCTAAAGCAGTTCTCAGATAATTACCTCTCTGTCCACAGCTTCAGTTTTAGACGCTAAAGTGTGAAGTTGCCTCATGCACCCATAAGGTGTCAAGGCCTCTCTATTTGTTGTAGCCACACAGTCGCAAAAAGCCATCCCTCTATCCTCCCCTGATAAAATACATACAAGGCTGCTTCAATCTCCCAACAGCACAGTGGGAGGAAGCGAAGCAAAGCATCCGAGAGAGAGAAGGTAAGTTGTGAGACGAGATGGATTTTTGTCTGTCTGACAGGTAACATCCAACCTGTTTTCTTCTCTGTCTCAGAGACAGTTGTGTCTGCCTCACAGCATTACTGTCAAGCTGATCTATGATGGAACCACTCTAACTTCCCTTCTTCATGTTCGCCTTATGGCTATATTCACAGACAGTATGTTCAACACTTGGAGGAGGCTCATTTTTAAACCTGTTTCAGTTCGAGGGACAAGTGTTGCACAGTAGTTCAGGCTATAAACGCTGTGAGGAAAGTATCAAAGCAAAATCTATTTTTTCGCTGGTTTTCAGATTGGAGTTTCAGAAAATGTTATAATGAGGTTGGTATATGCAGACAGATGGAAGCTCTTCCATCGCCCAACATTATAATTCAGGAATATACTGTAAGCAGTAGTTAATGATCCTAAGTGAGCAGCTGATTTAAGGATATAGGTTGTGTTCAACTTTTTACAGATAGCATCAGATTTCATTATTACACGCAGAGATGACAATGTGGATTATTAGCTTTAGCGCTAGTGTTGAGTGTAAAGTGTGGTGTGTTGTCAATAGACCACACACAGACCTCAAACACACACCCGCAGCAATCAGAGTGCAGCTTTTACTATCTGACAGGGAGCACCACTAGGGAAATGAGGCTCCGTGTGTGTGTGTGTGTGTGTGTGTGTGTGCAAGTGAGTTTGTGTGTTGTGCACGTATGTGAGTGAGAGAAAGACCTCCGAGCCCTAGGGATAGTGTGTCACATAAGCTCCATCACAAGGCTGCTTTATTGGGCCTGGCATGGGTCAGACCCCTACTGTCATCTTCAAATATGCCTGCCACCTGCTCACACACACACACATACACACACACACACACACACACGTATGCCCAAACACAACAGCACACACTGCACATCCATATGTGTACACACTCACCATACACACACACATGCTCATGCATACACAAACCAGCACACATGGCTTGCAAAGAATTCATCTGGTGTTTTCTTGTAATTGCAACAAAAACACCAAATCTGGACGTGTCACGTTCATTTCCCAGGACCCCAGAGTGGAGGGCTAATTTCAAACAGCCTCTCACTCTGCAGACCTCTGTCCTTTTTTCTCCGCCTGCTCTTCTTCCTTTTTTTTATATCCTCTCATCTCAGAGAGAAATAAAAGGACAGTCTTTTATACACCAGCCAGTTTTGCAGACGGTTATTTGCTTAAGAGAGGCAAAACTGACTGAAATCCTTTATTTGTCTACCCAGAGAGTGTTCATGCCACTCTGCCTTCAGATTCCACATGTCTAAGATATACGCCCAGGCCTCCGTGCCAGGGACTCAGCCGCCAATGATTAGCAATGCAATAAGATTTGCAACGCCGCCATAACCAGCTCTGAATGCATAAGCAAATCAGCCGCTTTTTCCCCTCTTTTACAATACATGTCAAGGTTTTTACTTAATCATCTCAATGCAATGGAGATTTATTACATATGATAATGTAGCCATTCTTTATATAAATGAATGCTGTTTACTGAATGAGTGTTTGCCGCCATTTTTGTCTTTTTCACAGCCTGTTCTCAGTCATTTTTTTAGCATTTGATACATGTGAATGCACGTATCTGTTACCCACATACAACTGGACCACTGAACTCTCCATCATCACAGAATTAGCCCATGTGTGTAAAAGTGAAAGTGGTTATGTGTGTGATTACAGTTTGTAAGTGTGCACTTTTTCTCCCCTCAGTATGGCTGTGTGTGTCACAGTGTGCATCGGTGTATGCAAGTGTCTGTGCTGCGCGACAGTGTGTGCCTGTCTGTATATATATGAGTGTTTGTGTGTGTGTGTTCCCTGATGGAGATAAGTCTGAGTGGTTAGGAGGGAACAGATGTCAGCTGGTGTCGGCTGCCAGGAAGACTGAACAAAGCCAATCACGTTGCCTTCCTGTCCAAAACGCATGGCAGAGGGAGACCTGCATCTAACAACAATTTGTGGCATTAACATGCATGCCACCCTGCCTGCACCCCCTGCCTCTCTCTCTCTCTCTCACACACACACACACACACATAAACACACACCACCACCATCCTGTTTGGAATAAATCTGGTACACGACTGGTGGAGATATGAAAGATTGTAGGGGGAACTAACAAAATGGCGTCTGTAATATGATCTGCCCTTGTTGCTACAGTAGCTTAATCATTCATAAGCCTGTTCAATGGGAGGACTGGCAGGCGTTACTGAGTCTCTACCAGGGTTCTTTGTTCCTTTTTAAAATGTATTACTAACAGTTTAGATTTGCAACATATCATTTATTAAATCAGACATCTAAATGCCGTAAATCCTGTTTTTTTTCCCTCTATAGCAGTCTAAGCTCATCAAAAAGCAGCTTTTACATCATGCCTGAATAACTGCTTAAAGGATATGTCCTTTCTCTTCTCCTCCACCTTCACTTTCCCCTCTGTCTTCCCTTTATTCTATCTCTGTCAAACACCATCACAGTAGTAAGTTCCCTCATGCACCAGGATGCAAAGTGTAAAAGCTAATTTGGGAGAAAAACACAGATCTTAATTCTGTTGGAAGTGGAGAGTAAGTCATGCAGAAGAGCATATTCATCATGTAAAAATAAGGAGAGAGGAGACTAACACACCCACACACTGGAAACACAAAGTAAAAAAAAAAAATCTAAATTTCATTGTAAATAATGACATATGTCAGGAATGTCTACTGTTGTTAGCATTTTAATATGCAAATGCAAAATGTAATTATATGTCCAAACAAAGCTGAGAATCTGCATTAAGATTAAAAGAAGCCTGCAGAATTACAAATTCCACTTTCTCGCAAGCCAGAGTTTAATCTTAATGGCAGTCAGTGGTTCTGTTTTGAGGAGTAGTTGTCCCATACGGTAGGCAGACAGTCACGTGTATCCCGGGCAGCAAACTCAAGGACCTAACTGTTACAGCCAACCCCTGATGGGCAGAGGGCTAAAGCGGATAGCTCTGCGTCTGAAACGTCCCCGTTTCAAGAGGGCGAAACTCAGAGACAACTGGCAAGACCATAACCGACTGGAGCAAATGTAACCAGGGCTGATCCAGTCCCATGTTTGACCAAACGTCATCGGAAAAAAGGAAGAAAACGAGAGACGGTTTAAACTAAGAGAGGAAGGGAAACAGCAAAAGAGGCGATGCAGTAAGCATCCAAATACGTGTGTGTGTGTGTGTGCGTGCAGTAGTTACCATGGCATTTTAGCCTTGAGTGACAGGTCCTTAGAGATTGTCTGTTACAAATCTGCTGACCTTTGACCTCCCCACTGAGTTGTAAAAAACACACTCCATTTCCCTTAAGACTCTAACCGCCTGCACAAGTGGTGAGAGGTTATGTGAGAGTGCACGTGTGTTCGCCTCTATCTACATATGCCTACATATGTCGTGTTTGTGTGTGTGTGCGTGCGTGTTTGTGTGCGGTGTAACCCTGAGGTTAAAGAGCAATCTGCAGCCAATTAAGCGCTTCACTAGGAGCGCCCTGCTTCCATGAATGAGAGGAATGCTCTACGAGCTTAAGAAAAAGGGACTTGACTCAGTGCTTTGGAAGCAGCCTACAGTGTGTGTGTGTGTGTACGTGGTAGCCGTGCGTCATCATGTTTGAGACGTTTACAGTGCAGGTTTGTGTGCTGGTAACAATTAAGTGAGGGAGCTAATGCAAGGGTTTAAAAGTTCAGCACATACAGAGACTTATTCCGAAGTGAGTTTAGAGCTTGAAAGCCACGGGCCTGACCTAAACCTTACCACCTACTGAGCCAAACCTCGAAAGAACAACAGGAATGGATGGTAAAGGTTTACTATAATGTTGTTATGCATTGGTCTGCATGTATTTAGATCTCTATTCGAAGCATTGCTTTACACTTTGTTATAACTCTGTGCATATCTACTCTAATGTTTAAAAGTTTTTTCAGAAACGACTTTGTTTTTTTAGGAACAGTTTTATAACATCATCTTGATCATAAATACAGTGATTTTTTTTTTTTTTTTTTCGTTTTTTGATGGGATAACTAGGAAGTCTATGAATTTAAAAGGTTAATCGATCATTTTTTGACATTTTGTTCACAGCTTTGATTAAAACCACTGCCTGTCAATAAATGATGCAAATGTAGAGGCAGAGAGTTAGGGAATTAAGTTAGATGGGACAGTGGAGCTGTAGCATGTGAGACGTGATGTTGTGCAGTCACCCTTGAGTTCAGTAACAGTGACAGAAGAGGATGTCAGCTCCTTCATACACACTCAGTAAAATACTTACAAGCAGAACAATAATAAACACTAGTGTACTGAAATTTATAAACCACGTGGTTTGGTCTGTCTGAACTACTTTCCCTTGACGTTTGTGTTGAGAAAGTTTCATCAGCAGTTAGGGACAATGATCTGTTAAAATAACAGTTGAGTAGAGGAAACGCAAAAACATGAGGGGCAAAGAGGGATGGATGGAAGGAGGTTAAGGTCGATTGTCCATCCTGCTTTCCTTCCCCTACCCGCCACCCCTGCTTCCTACACCTGCTCCTCCCCCCCAGCCGCCCCTTGCCATCCATCAGTGGGTGAGTAGAGAGGATCGGGGCCCAGAGTAATGAGCCGTAAGCTCCCTTACACGTGTTGACGCGCCGCTAAATAAGATCCATTTACCTAGGCTACCGCCGCCGCGCTCCGTCGATGACTGGAGAACAGTCTACCCTCCCCACCGCCCCTGATGCACCTCAAACATACCTTTTGTCATACAAACTCATGCACACTGGTTTGTTCTGTGTGTGTGTGTGTGTGTGTGTGTGTGTGTGTGTGTGTGTGTGTGTGTATGTGTGTGTGAGAGCTAGCTTCCGCTCCTCTCCAGTTAGTGGTGTTTATCTGTAAATCTACCTGTGTCTGTCTTAGTGAAAGAATATCTCACTCTGTGTGTGTGTGTACATTAATGTATAACAGGTGTGTGTGCATTTGTGTGTGTGCCTGTGGCCAGGGAGGAAAGCATGGTGATCCAGTTACTCAAGACAGACAGAAGCAATCGTTCTCCAGTTACAGAGTTTTCTGCGAGACTTGAGGGCATCACTGTCAAGTGTCGAGGCCATCAGGGAAGTCTCACTTTAGACGATTACACTTGATCTGGTTTGTGTGTGTGTGCAAAATATGTGTGTATCATGGAAGGGGAACCACACTGTGACCTCTACTGCTGTAGCTGAGCATCACTGAGGGTTAGTTATAGTTAGTTTTATGCTTTAGTTTTCAAAATAATTATAAAAATGATGCAGCAGTTGCCCTTGAATTTCACCTTGGATCACAGACTATACAGGCAGAATGTGAAGTCCAAAATGCTAAGAGCTCATTTAAGTGAAGGCTTTACTTGAAACATGTTTGTCTGGTTGGTGTATTTTATGTGTGTTTTAGCATCTTTATCAAGACAAAAATGTTTGGTTCACCATGTTTGGTGATATTAAAGACATGAAATTATAAGTATCAACTGTGAAACCAAATGTAAGTGATGAGGGACTAAAATTATGATACTTTTCTGAGACAGAGATAGAATTTTGTTGATGCCGACCACTTAGGATTTGGAAAATACCTTCAGACTTTAGGTGAGTGTTGCAAAAATGACTCAGTGGAGTTATAAACAGTCACCATGTGCTGCTTTACAGGTTTAAGGAGGTTAGCACTGTCACTTGAGGGTATGTAACACATAACCGACACAAGCTGGGGCTACTCTAAACCTTTTTGCTGTTAAACTTCTGAAATTTCACCTTCCAAATCCGAGCTATGAGGAGGATTCTCTTGGCTAATTCCTACCTATTGATATTAGTGATTGTTAGGGTTAATGTAAAGGGCTAGGGGATGCATTAAGTCAATGCATATAGATGCATAAATATGCATGTGTGTGTGTAGAGGGGCTGGTGGGTGTGTACAAAAAAAAAAGTCAATTTAACTCAGTTTGGAAGAAGTGATTTCCTCTCGGTTTGTCTGCCCACTGTCCCACCACTTTCACAGCAGCCTAACTGTCTAATGATGCATTTAGAGGTGGCATTAAGCGGCAGAGAGAATGGGAATGGGCAAAAAGCAGTCCATTCACAGTGTGGAACTGGTTACAATTGTAAAAGGTGTGTGTCATACTCAGGCCCTATGTATGGCAGTGAATACTGTTTATACAAAGCGCCCTCACATAACAAAGGAGAACAGCGGAGAGAGACACTGAAACAGAGAGGGACAGGGGAAGAACAGAGGAAAGAAATGTTTGCAAAATCATAGGAAAAAAAAGGTAAAAAAGAAAGAAAAATGAGACAAAGAGGACGAGTCAGAGGAAGAAAAAAAAGAAAACAGGCAGAAAAAAGGGACGGATGAGTGAGCAAGGCTTTAGTTGTGCTGTTGGGGTGAAAGAGAATGCCACTAATAATGAGATGTCTATTTTACCCACCAGCTCTCTGTCTCTTTCGCTGCTACGCCTGTTTTCCTCTGGCCCCCATTATCAGTGCACTTGAACCCGGGGATAACAATGAGTTCACAGAGATTGAGAAGTGCCGAGGCCTTAATTGTATGTATTTAGTCACGCAAACAGAGGCAATGGCCTGAGAATGCCTAGTTAGCCAATGACATCATTTAGCCACACAGCCACTTTAACTCAATAGGGCTGCTGTGGTGTACTCTGCCCCTGTCTTACTGTCGCTCTGCTTGTCTCCATCTCTATCTTTCAGTTCTCCCTAAGCGCTATCCTTTTGGTGTCTTTTTTTTCCCCCATCTTTGACAAGGTCATTCTATGCATGACCATTTCTACACACTGTTGTGTTTTTTGTCCACAGTTTGAAGATCTGGTAAACTATTCAGATTCGAGTTAAGTCTTTAGTCGTGATGATGGTTAAAGTTAAAGTGCAGAGCTGGGAAATGTCCTCACAACTATGGAAACACCAATATGTGTGTATGTGTATGGATATGTCTGTTTGTTTGCATGCATACTTTTGTCAATCCATGGTGGTTGCTGGCAGTCACAAAGATGATGATGGCACCGAGATATTAGTGTGCCTCACTTGCTGGGCACAAAGAAGGGTATCTGTGTGTGTGCGTGTGTGTGTGTGTGTGTGGAAAGGAGGGGTGCTTCTCAAGCAGGGATGTCAGCACTTGAAAAATCAATCACCATCTGGGCTCATTTCATACAAAGGACAGAGGAAGGGGAGGATAACTCACAAACACACACATAACACACAGACACACACACTTCTTGCATCTTTCATTTCATGCAAAGACAACAGAGGGCAAAAAAAAATGTACAGCCCCTCGTCTCCTGCCTTTCTGCTTTAAGTGAACACTTCACTCCTCGTCTAGATCCTGCTGATATAAAAGCAGGTGTAATGTCCTCCCTTGCCCCACGCTTCTGTTTGGCCTTTTTTTAATAGGAGGTTGCACAGCTGAGAATGGAAGGTTTGAACATGGAGGGGTGTTTTCAGTGGAAAGTACTGGCCATCACTGGGGCCTATCAAAGTCATTAGGCCAGTGCTATGTGAACACACTGCATCAGGGCTGGTGTGCAAGGTCACCCAAAGCAAACAGGGATAAGAGGAAAGAAAAGCAAAGATTCATCTGCTTGAGTTAGCACCTCAGGTCAATGGGTTTACCTCCTATTCAGCCACAGTCCTCATTTACAAATGGTGCTTTAACTCGCCTTTCTAAGCCGACTCCACATAAGGCACTCTTATATGAGAAAAGTGAAATGTTTTATGCAAAAGAGTTTTTTTTTTCTGACATATACACAAAAAGCATCAAAAGTGTGTGAGAGTGTGTGTGCGCATGTGTGTGTGCGCATATGTGTGACACGATTTCTGCTGTGGCGCTGCCTCCTTTCAGTTTCACAACTGTGTGAGAAATACCAGTGGCAGAGGCTGCTGAGGCAGCGAAAGCATTTAATACTCGACAAACAGTTATCTAAGCCCATGTCCAATAGCTAGACACCACTGTAATGTGACCTACATACTAAGTGAATAAGAATTTTTTTTTTTTTTTGTATGTCGGTTGGGGTGCGGGGCACATGGGTGGGAGTTTAGGAGAGGATGTGAACAGAACAGAACTCATTCAAACGTCAAAGCGTTCCTTTTCCCCATTTGCTTCTTTCACTTCCACTCTTTTTCTCCCGCCAGAGCCGCACAGTATAATGTAACAGAAAATATTGTGCCCTTCTAGGCTTTGAACTCTCTCCGAGCAATATTTTTACCCTGTGGAAAGAGGACTTTCTGGTCCTCTTTTTTTTTTTTTCCTTATTCTGTGGAATTGGTGACAAGTGGAAGGAGGTGCTATGTAATACAAGAGGTTAGAGCATCTGTTTCAGGGATGTAGCAGAGGGTAAAGCCTCCAAAACTCTGCTTTCTTAGATAGCTTCCAGCTACTGTATCACATAAATCTCTTATCACTACTCATTATGACTAGTTTTAAGGTGATTTTAATTAATGGTGAAGGAGAATAGAATCTAATTAAATGTCATATTTTCCAACACTAATGTCATTTGTGTTCTGATCGCGACTGTCTGCTCCACTATCTAACTCAGTGTGACTGCATGGGTTTTACTTTCTTTACTGTTTGTTTGGCAGCCAGTTGTGAAAAAGGTTTGGCCCAAAGGCTAGTTGCAGGGCACAAAATTAAAAGCCTATTATGCATAAATGGACAGATTCACTTTTGATAAGTCTGGTCCCAAGCTCAGTCTAATAATTGATGAATGAATAAAAGCCTGCACACACACGCATGTACACACAGTGCACAGTCAGTCAGCCTGGCCACATCAACAGAGCAGGTGTCCTTAGTAATGCACCATCGCGCACTTGGATCTCTGCATCTTAGCACAGAGGGAAAAGAGGGATGAGATGATAGTTTGCAAAGAAATAAAGGGCAGTTAGAGGAAAAAGTATTTTTCTAGCTGTTGTTTTTTAATACAAGGTGCATGTGTCAGCGGTGGCATGTTTATTTGTATGGTTGCTAGCTGCTGGAATTTGGATCTGTCACCAAACTTCGAGGTAACCCAAGCAACTGCATGTTCATCTCTCTGCCTCTGACACGACGCACAAGTGAAACTTGTATGAATGCACCTCGTTTCTTTGCTCAACAACAGCAGACTCCTACACTTGTTATTTTGGGGATGATCAAAAACACAGAGATGATGTATTTTCAGTATCCATATGAGCAATATTTATCAGGGAGACAGGCCGAAAGCCCAACTGAGGAGAAACTAAGCAGAAAGAGATGTACTTAGTAAAGACCATGCCTTTGCCCCCTGCTGAGTCTCAGCTACATGGTACATAAATAACTATTATGAATCACACTGTTTGGTCTCAGCCTGCCGTTTCTCAAACAAGATCCAGTTTCCATTTAGCTACAATGGTGATGAGCGAGCCTCCTGCAATGGCATACCATTTGGAAGAAAGCAACAAAATAAAACAAGTTCAGTGTTTATTTAGTGCTTTAATTTGCTAAAAAATGTGCCCAAATCTATTAACTGTATCCAGTTTAGAAGGTGACATTTTCAGCTGGTTTCCATTTGCATTTCATCTTGTCTGCCTAATAGGCTCACATCCAGTATAAACCTACGAGAGGCCAGAGGACGAACTAACAACAAAATAACCATGCAGCATCGATGGAAAGACAAATACGCCTGAGAGATTTATTATCATAAAGAACACTATTGTGACAAATCTACCATTGGTCAAATGTGATCAAATTAGTTTGGAAAACTCCAATATGATACCATTCATAGCATTAGCAGCATCATAGATGCATGTTTGTGTAGTAGCTTGTTGCCTTTCAACTTTGGCACAAGTTCAGAGGTAATGTCTTGGGCGGTTCACTCACATCAACTTCTGTGGCCTAAGAGATTACCCTACACAAACTTTATCCCATGCCAATCTATCCTTAGAGCAGGCATTTTAAACCTTGTAGCAGAAATCAACCCTCCATTCAGCGAGACGCCTTTGTAGAACTTAAATACATCCCAATGTGTCCATCAACAAAGGCCTCAACCCTTCCTCCTCGCTCTCTGTGACACTTTAAGTTTGGGATTGTTCAGCAGGCCTGTGGGTGGGTTTTTCATTCTTTTCCCATTCTTCCTTTATTTTGCTCCTTCTTTAGAGCATTAGGGCAACCATCTATTGAACTACAACTGATACTAAAAAAAAAATTCATTAGGATTAAAATGACCTCACACACAAAATTAAAGTTCCCCAATGTACACAATAAGGCCCTGTATCTTTTTTAAGACATTCTCAGCTTCCTTGGGAACAGGATTGTTTCTTGACAAAGTGGTCTCTACTCAACAATGAGCACCTTTCAGACGCACACAGGGACTGCCTTTAGAGCTGCGGAGAGAGACGGATTTCACATATCAATCAAAAGAGGGGAGTGGTGGGGGGGTGGAAGGGCCCTCGTCTAGCGAGAGTGGTCCTTCAGAAACCATGAACAGATTCGAATGAGTATATGCTTTTCTCTCTTACCGCTACTATTCATAATAACAGAGGACACAGGAGTAGCGGAGAGGGAGGGGAGTCCTCTTAACACCTTTTTTTAGACTTGTCTTCCCTTATATGGGGACTGAAGCCAGGCCCTGAAATAATAAGACTATAGTGGATGCCTAGCTTGTACAACACTGGAAAAAAAAGTTGCTTTGTGAAGAGGCCAAGAGGGCCCACTGTATTCAGTGTGTGTGCAAGCTTTCGTGTTCTTGAGTTTGTACATGCAAGAGCTTGTCATGTGTGCCTGTGAGCAAGCGTGTGTGTGTGTGTGTTGGGGGGATCATTCCATTACACCTGTATGCGGTGGTGTAATGAGCCCATGAGTGTGTGCACTGGGCCACAGCCACCCACTGTGCCAGCCATCCACTGCCGCTAGTCATGTTGAAAATGAATAAGGTGTCAGTGTAGGTAGTACACACTTGTATTAAAGCGCCTCAGCCCAGATATAAGCTACATAAAACACAATAGATATAGTGTTGTGTTCTAGAATATTTTTTGGCAGCTCTTTTAATGGGGACACCTTGAATGTCTTCTTATTAGGTCACTGGCTGCATGTTTCACCTTCTGCACTTTCTGAGTCGTGGATATTCAGATCACCTGTGACCCATAGCTCATGTGAATGCAGAGGGAGTAGAGGGGAGGAGAAGTGACTAGATTCTGTGGAGTCAGTGTAGTGTTCAAGTTATGAAAGCTGAGACACTTTCAGAACAGAAAAGAGATCAGATTTAGAAAAAATCTAAACATAATCAAGAAGCTCACACCCGCGATAATAAGCATGTTTACATATATATCACTATGGATTCAAATAAATATGGCAATATCAAGAGTGGAAAGAAAGACACTATATAAATGACAACAACCCGGAGGCTATTCCAGTACTACCAATATTACTAATGTGGTGAGTATTTACAGCAGCTCCCTTTCATACTTTCTGGAGTAACAGCTGTTTACATACATACAGTAAGGTGTGGAAAAAAAACTTGCCAATTTCTTTTTGATATATTATCAGAGCACTAAGATGAAATGGGGAAACCTGGGAGGTTACAAACACACTTCTGGTTCATGTGTCCTGTGAATTACATCATCTCTCCCTGCTTAGACCAGTCTCTGACATTAAAGTACATCTCAGTGTAAAAAAAAAAGTATTAGTATTCACCGCATGTATGTGTGGCACTTGTGTGCTATTTTTAAATAGGGATGCTGTGAAAGTGTGGAATTGGGGACAAGGCAGCCTTGCACCGGGCCGTGACACAGACTTATGTTAAACCTAATTAGATCATGATAATAGCTTTAGGGCCCCAGTGATCAATGCTAGATGTCTGTGGAGATGAACTTTCCTTAAGTTTCATGCTGCACGCTGGTTGTACTCAATTCTTTCATACACACACACACACACACAGACACATCAGAGTCATTTGAAGGCGCTGTGTTACAGTACATAATTGCCATTCTACTGTTGGTAGTGAGTGAGCACAGTTAGTATCGATATACATATTGTCAGCGATGGACAAATAGCAATTTGAGATAGTCTGCATCAGTTCTATATTCATCACCAGCATGACAGTTATGATTCACGATCCCTTAATAGTGTAAAATCATAAACCCTATCTGACATCGCAAGAGACCTCCAAGGCTCTCCTATAATGTAATGCCCCAAAGTGTCTCCACATCACAAGGAGACACTTGCTGATTGTGAGCTGCTTTCCGTCAACAACATTATGGTGGAGTCTAGTTTACAGCTTATAGACTACTCGGATCACTCTTGCTGAAGACAAAGAGGATTCCTTATGCTTCCATTACTATCTAATGTAATTTGTGTAATATAATATTCCAGCATGTCTGCATCTGCTGACATTCTAGCTAGCTAACTTGTGATAAGACTTGATACTGGATGCTTTGGGAATCCCTCCTCGTATCGGTTGTGGTTGTTACCTGTAACATCTCCTTCTCCCTAGCTGTCTACACTTTCCAGAGACAAAACTGTACAAAAAACTAAAATGTGGCTGATGAATCAACAGTAACTGATGTATGTTGATAATGCCCCGTGATTTGCTCAACATTTGGACTGGATCCAACGTTCTAGACCTTTCGAACACCAATTCACCTGTTTCATTGCACAGCTCACAACTCCTCAGGTACTCACCCCTGTGTATCTGTGTCTGGTCAAGACAAAGAAGAACAGTGTCTTTCGCTAATTAGTACTTGAGGTCTGGGTCAGAAAGCAAGGTAGGCAGTCCAAGTCATCGAAGGCCAAGCAGGGCAATGACCCTCAAGGCCCAGGTTTGCCTACTGTGGTCTTTTAATTTTGGAGAGATTACACTTGCAGGGATACCTAAATGCTTGGAAATTTTCACTATGAAAACTGTATCAACAAAGCTAAGCAGCAGAGAATTCCCAGTTTTCTGACCTCAGGATTTTGTCTCTGCTCTGTTTTTCTTTACTCCCTGACTGGGAAGGTCAGATAGTTGGGTTGTTTATTTTGTCTAATCAGGCTGTCCCCTGGTCACCTCTTTGTGGAGGAGATTCACACTGGAAGATACCCCAGGGCAAAAAAATCCAGTTTAGATAGACAGATTACCTATTCTATGTGATCTGGGAAAGCTGCAGCTTCCCCTAAGATCTAAATAATTTGTCACGGAATGGGGACAACAAGGTACTTTATTTACCCTGTAGCCATGATGAGCCAGACTTGGATGAGCTTGAAAAATAGATATGTGAACAGACTGGAACAGAATTGCTTATCAGTATCTCTAAAAGAATAAACTATATTGGCCTTTAAAAACTCATTTTAGTTGAACTCGTGCACATGTCACTTGATTTTGCGACTGAACATATATATTTGAAAAAACCTGTGTGTGCCTGTGGATGTTGTCCAGAGAGGGGTGTTTGTTTTGCTGCCATTGCTAAGCCCCCTGCTTCCCGCCACTCAGGTCTCCTCTCCCATAACATAATGGATTTCATAAACACTACTATTTGCCAGAGGTCAACTTGATTCACAATCTATTAGTGCTGCGTCAGTTTGTCTTTTCAATGGCAGCACCCAACCCGTTCTAGCTTGACGTGGTACCCTGTTTGTCCAGTCTCAGGCACAGATGTATCTGTTTAGTGATAAAACAGACTGTCTAGACAGGGGTGTACTGGATGATATAATGACCCCCTGAAACCTTCTAAGGGATAAAGGTTTAACAACATTACACATACAAACTCCTTGACAGAAGATGGCACCCTGCTTGCTGTTGAATATTAAGCTTACCATAGTGACATCTATCTCTAGCCACCACCTTGAGGGCATCTTTTAAGCAGAGGAATTTAGCCATTATGTGGCATTAACCTCATTAGAAAACACTCTTTAGCTGCTCCAAGATAAAATTGATTTACAGCTGCCTTTTCCACCACTGCTCTCGATCAATGGTTAAACTATCCCTTTTATGGCCCTGTGCACAGTCTCTTTTCTTTTCTTCAGTTTTCTTTAAATGCTCTTTAATTTCAACCCCCCTCCCTCTTCCATCTCTTGTCCTTGTGCCAGGTATGCAGTCACTGAGGGGAAGAGGGCTTTTCTCTATTCTACCATGGTCAAATATGGGACTATCTACATTTTTTGATAGTGGATAGACATGACAGGATCTCTGACAGATTCCTTGATGCAATTAAGCACAAAGTTGCTGTCTTAGTCATTTTTTAGACATGAGAGTCTCACCACGGTCAGCTAAATTTGCGTGGGTGGTCTTAATTGATGTTATATCTATTTTATCTAAGGCTACAGATTTTTTTAAGGGATTGTTATGAACCTTAATAGTTGCAGATGAAATGTTTAAAAAACAGATTAAGGATAGGATTATTATATTGGATCCTGTGGAAATGTGGGGCTTGTATGTGTCACATTGTGACTGTCGTTAAGAAAAGTGCTGTACTGAGTGAAGTGACTGGGGAAAGTAGGTGTTATCCACCACTTGACACAGGTACACTATACAACCCAGCCTTTACCCCAACATAAACACATAGGCTACTGTATAAAGTAATTCACTTTAAAAATCATTGAGGTTGTAGGTTACATAAGTAGAGCTTGTAGGATGTTTAGTCTTAGGATACTGTGCCATTCACACTGTCTCATTCAGTGACACAAAGACAACCGATTGGGCACTACTCACATGTCCACTTATCCTCACTTTCACTTGTTGTCATTCAGCTGCATTCCTATTTTTGGACTGACAATTACACATAATAAAACTGTGCTAGTTTAGATGTTTCAAAAATGTGCTTATCAGTTCATTTTCTTAGTTTCATTTACCTGTAGCTCCCCAACCCAAAGTGGGACTGATTTAGCCTACCAACGAACATAACCATTAAACAAATACAGATGAGTTCTGACAAACCATGTATGTTGCATTATTATACATTTTTTATGGTGCTGGTAAAATAAAAGATAATGTCACAAAAGATAAATGTGAATAAAACATAACAAAAGACAAAACATTAAACATAACATAAGATACACATTTCTGCAGCTAAAACGTCCAGGATACGCTAGTAGGTGGACGATGTGACTAATTAAGCAAGGTTTTTATAGAACACTGGGGACTTGGATGCACAGTGTGCCACACAGGTTTGAGTAAAGAGGGGCCACATTGCTTGTTCCCACATGAAGTTGATGGATAAGTCTATGTACAGCTAAGCCAAGCAGAAAATCCACAATCCACACTTGGCAAAATGTCAGTATATGCCTGCCCACCTCTGACAGCTCAGGTTTATGTGAACATTTAAGCAAAACACGCAACACTGTATTTCTTTGACAAATCAATACGACCACCATTTCAGCTCTCCTTCCTTCCCTCCCTCCCTCCCTCCTCCTAGTGCTCGCACCTTTCTCATCTGCCTCTGTCTGGGAGAATTGATCCGCATGGATGGAATGATATCAACCGACGGATAGAGTGATACGCCCCGCTCCCTCCTTCCTACGCTCCTTTCACCGCACTTTTGACACATAAATAAAATATGTGGCCTTTTTGTTTCGATTCACCGCGGCGTTAGTTCTGAGAAAGGAAGATGGTTCACTGGGCTCACATGGAGCTGTTGGTAGACAAGAGGGAGCTGAGAGTCGGCTGGTTGCCATCACTCACTGTTCACAGGCGCCCTACAAAATCCCCTGAACTTTCCGACATACGCATTTGTTAGAGTGACGCAGTCAGATTGCAAAGAATGTCATTAGAAAATAATGTGAGTGCTAAATTATTCAGACATTTTTTTTGCCATAATGCTTCACTTTACAACCACACGCAGCTGCACACACACTTCCACATAGATACATATATGTATCCTTCCACTCACATCTGAATTCCCATTTATTTATTTTAGTGTCTGTGTCCAAATTTGGTGATGGAAAGAATGAGAGTAGGTGCTCTGAACAAGGTGCTGGGAAGAGTTCTCTAACTCCAGCATCACAGTCAATCCACACTTTAATATCAACTGAAAAAAATCACTACCGTGGCTACATGTATTAAGCCCTGCTATTAACAGACGAATGCAACATTTTCATCCGCACCGTGGCTAGATATTCCTGATATGATGTTGAAGGCATTTCCACATCAGGACAAGAAATAGCTACCAGGTGAACTAACCTTGCATCTTCGGAGCATGTCAGAGCGTCAGGCCTGGGTCACACAGGCCTGCAGGGTTTCCACTTCAGTGTGTCCAAACAGACAATGCTGCAGAGGTTTGTAAAACTCTGAACTTACATCATACCTTCCTACGGTTGTTTTGCACTTTTTTCTTTTACATTCCCATTTCTATGTCTGCAGCCCTCAAGCGTAGGTCAAGTCACACACACAACCTACTGTATATAGATTACGCTCACTAGACAGCTTCTGGTGTGGAGAGAAGAATGACACAAGAGACAACAGACAGACGGCTCAGACTTAAAGACAGTCCGAGTAACCACCCTGCTAAAACAGATAACAGATAACAGATGGGATTAAATAGAATTATCTGTTGATATGCCCATGCAGGTCCTCTGTTCGTCCACATACAATAAATGTCCCGGCAAAACTGCTGTGTGAGAATGTGGGTATCAGTGCGTGCGTGTGTGTCATTATCATGATCATCCTTGTTATCACAGTGATCGTCATCATCACCCCACACAGATTGTATCATAGTTGATGAGCCTCATGAGCTGGTAACCTGCGGCACTGGCTGGTTCAGAGGCCCATATTTCTGCTTTCTTTTCTTCCTCATTTTTATTTCCTTTCTTCCTTCTTTCCTTCCATCCTTCCACCCTTTTCTTTACGTCTTAGCCATTTAGATGAGGCTACTTTCACTAATCATTAATCCCTCTCCCTTCCTTTCCACCCCAAGTCTTCTTTCTCTTGCTCCCAACCTTTCAAGCCCACCACATATTCCCACACCCTGCCCCCTCCCACACACAATTCCTGTTCCCTCAAACCCCTGAGTCACCTCAGACGGCGGGTGGGGGTAGGTTCTTAGACAGCGTGACGGCGTGCTTAGCCCCGTTAAGCCAGCATCAGCTTCAGCCGGTCTTCTGGTCAGGACTGATCAGGAAGCCCTAAAAGAGAGAATCAGAGAGAGGGAATAAGGAATGTGCTGAGTTCACCACCACCACTGCTCCCGTTCCCTCCTTCATCGCTTTGCTTCTAGCATCGTCTCCTTAGCAAGGGGTTTCCCTCCTGGAAAGAGAAGGGGAAGGTAAATCGAGTGCTGTGCAGCTGACTGCTGTAACCTCTGACTACCTCAAGCTCACTCATTCTTTTCCTCATCCTCTTCGTCCACCAACTTATCTTCAACATGCTTTTCAAATCTTTTAACATTTGATCCACTTTTCTTTGTGTGCATCTATTTGTCATTTTATTATTTCTCATTCTGAGCTGTTTCAATCAGCTGCAAACTCACTGGTTCTTACTCAGAGCATAAATGACACAAAATTACAGACGTATTTAAAAGGCTAAAATTATTAATAAAAGACTTGATACTGTAGTTAGCTAACCTTAGTCAAGCATTTGTTTCACTGTGCATTTGTGGGACTGTCACAGACTAACAGACATTTATTCAGTTTCTTCCTGCAGCACCATGCAGTAAAAAAAAACGGGTAGAATTGAGTAATTTCATGTTAATGAATATGTCAGCCAGTGGTGCTGGTCACACTCACATATGTGTTTCTGGACATTAAAAATCAGGTGCTGGCTTATGATGAATAACATCAAATTATCAAAATTGGGTGTAATGCAGTGAACTGTTTTGAATTGCATGAGTCAAAACATATTATATCATCATTATTTAACTGTGAAGAAATATTACCATATTACTATCCAGCCCTGTATCTATTCTCAATTAGATTTTGCAAATGCATTAAGTTAAATAATTCTGGCTTATCATATAGAGCAAACAATATATTTATAATGTCCCACACTTCTTTTAGGTGAATTTCAAATAAGTGCTTTCCAACCCTGTACACCATATAACACACACTTAATGATAAAAGCACCTTTAAATGGAAGAAATGTTGTCATATGAACAGACATATCCTAACAATAGTTCAATTACACTACAGAGTATTTAAGGAGTGCGCGCACACACACACACACATTAAAATCCTGTTATCTGTCAATTGTTTTCATAAATGCTGCCTAAAAAGCCATGACCATCATTATTAATTAAAAAATATAAATCAAGTTAATAAAAATTGTGTTGTAATATTATTTAAATGTTTGTCAGGGCTTTAAATGAAAAAAAAAAGAACAACAACAACAAAAGAAGAGAAAATACAGCTGCATAAATACACAGCTACATTATTTAATGCAGTAGACATCCAGGTCATTAAGCAATATTTTGACACCTCTGTTATTTACTAGCCCAAGCGGTTTCCCACCTCGTTTAATCAGACTTTACTAAAACCTGCTGAGTCAGAAAGAAACTTCTCGTTTCTCTGCTCTGTTTATGTTTATCTCCTCTTTTCCTCTCTCTCCTACTCTTTGCTTACTTGCTCATATTTTCCAAAATGTCTATTTCACGTGTGTCCCAGTTAGGGAGGGGCTGAGCCGCAGAATCCTCATAAAAGAATAAACAGAAAAGAAAAAAAA
Organism: Ctenopoma multispine; assembly: GCA_034779795.1. Taxonomy (NCBI): domain Eukaryota; kingdom Metazoa; phylum Chordata; class Actinopteri; order Anabantiformes; family Anabantidae; genus Ctenopoma; species Ctenopoma multispine. The sequence continues at coordinate 25,120,980 of JAUYWH010000018.1, forward strand.
GGGAGCGCTGTTTCGACATGAAAAGGTCTCAGCTATGTGTGTTAGCAGCCAGATGTTCAGTGTCACTTTCATTATAAGAGTGGTCAGGTGATAAATGTGTCACTTTGTCATCCTGAAGTGTTTTACCCAAGCAACCATATCGCGACCTTGCATCCATCAGAGGGTGATATTTAAAACATCCAAAGTGGAGCACACTGTTTTTTGCCATAGAAGTGGTTTACCTTCGATTTTCTCTGCTGGGAAGGGATCACTTGAGACAGAAGAGGGGGGTGGGCAGATGGAGGAGAATAAGATGTGGCTCAATACAAGTTATCTTTAATGGAAGTATCCCGGATGAAGGGATTCAAGAGGAACAAAAAAGGGAGAAAAGCAGGGGAGCAAGTGTTGACAGCTGTGTTTGATGTGGTCAGATTCTTGGGTCAGGTGCCGATGAACACACACACATAAACAAATGTTCACGCGACACAGATATATTAGCCATCCCTCGCTAAATGGAAGTTGGATGTAGTATCGTTCTCGTAACGACGACCATCTGATGTCAGTTTCACACAGCGGTGGGACCCTCCACAAGCTGCTCTATACACCAGCCACCACACATACGAAAGGTAGACGAAAGCTACACACGTCATGTGTACTCTCTCTCTACTCCCATCTCTCTCTGTTTACCCCTCCCTCATCACACACATACACACACTCACACACACTGGGATAAGTCATGAGGAAATGGATGCCCATGTTTTGTGGGACCACCTGTTCATCCTGGATACAAGTCTAAGTACCCAGTAAGGGTTAACCCTCTTTGTGGGAAGGAGCCAGGGCCGTGTGTGTGTGTGTGTGTGCGCAAGCGTTGGCACCGCCCTGTCTGAAACGTGCCCCATGAGTGGCAGACTGGCTCAGGGTGTCCGGCTGGGAGGGAACAGAGCCCACTGCTGGACCACCTCCCCAGTAAAACAGACACACACACACCTAATCCTGTGCACATTCCATGGGGAGCATCTTCCCTCTCCATCACCCATCCCACACAACTACTTCTACTACAAAGAGGGAAAATAAAAGAATATACCTGTGATCAAGCTTTGAGTACAGGAGCAACTGATTATGAACATGTTTTACTGCATTTATTACTAAACCAGACTGTCTGGAATTATTCTGAATTAAAACTAATGTGCAAAACTTGTGCTTTTTTTTTTTTTTCAGTGACCAGCACAGTTATAACCGACCTGCACAAATGCGTCAACCACCTTAAATCACAGCACCTCTCATCTGCCTTGTAAGTGTCTAAAAATAGCATAGGGGAGGTGCCATCACTAACCTCTCCCTCCCACACCACACACACACACACCGACCTCGCCACCCCGCAACCAAACAAATAATCACCTCCTGGGAGGCAACGAGATGGAGGTAAAGAAAAAAACAGCAATCTTGTCTTTCAAACGAAAAAAGAGGGGGAAAAATATTTTAAGGGGCAATGAATTTCATGGAGCTGAATAGGATGTTGGTACATGTTTTACTAAAGGAAATATAATGGCAGACTATTATTAGATCACATTAATCACGAGTGTGCCAAAGGCAGTGACAGCCGCACTGAAAAGGATTGAAAACGCTGGTAATGGATATAAATTACCCATTGTGTGATAACAGGATTTTTTCTTCACTAAGAAGGTAAAAAGGAATAAAACACTGAGAGAGCCACTAAACGTGTGTGTGTGTGTGTGTGTGTGTGTACATATTTGCGTGTGTATATGTGTATTTATGTGTAAGTGTCCTGCTGCCTGTGTATGTGTGTGTGTGCATATGTGTGAATATGTGTGTGTGTGGGAATATGTAATAATACAGGGTTATCAGTGCGGGATTAAAATTTTAAGCAAATCAGATAGTGACAGTGAGGCCTCGTATTAAAGGCATCGGCAACAGAAAAGAGGGAAGGATTAAAAACAGATTAAATTGGTTTGTAGTGACGGAGATGAAAGGAAGGAGGAAGAGAGACGAGCAAGGGGGGAAGGAGAGTGTGTTTTGACAGAGGGCTGTCAGGCTTTTGGCATGGTGATAATGAGTCACATCTCCCATGCACTGTTATTTATCGCCGACTTGGCTCACAAACAAAAGATCAATAATTTTGAGCAAATCTAATGTTGTCCTCGCCACTAATGCGCTCGTCCATCACATCTGCCATCTCCACCAAGGAGATGGACTGATTCTCTGTTTATTTGGAGATCAAATCCAATTATATCACATGTCTATAATGACCCCCCCACCAATACACACACACTCACACATGAATATGTGCAGCGCCTTGAATCATGCCCATGCATGCGTATATATAGATATAAAGGCATGCACAAAGGTGTCACGGTTGTATAAATGATAATATATGTATCGGAGGGGCGATGGGTTGCCACGCCATTTTTCCACATCAATCTTCATTTCTTCCTCAGACCTTGCTGTTGAAATATGAAGTGTGTCAACGGCCCGTTCCCCCGCAACACAGGAGGCACGCAAACATCCGTCAAAGCGACGCGCCCGATGTTCACAAGTTAGCCCTGCAGCACACGGAGATGAGAAGACAGCAGATCCTTCACTGACAACTAGCCCTGGGTGAGACACTTTCCAGCCACCTGAACTCAATCAGGCCCCGATGGAGGCAGCATTTGGGTATTTCATTTCATCTCCGTCCCCTTATTCACTCGAGGTGCGTTTGATTTATCTCTCAATGTCGCGTGCGAGAATGCAAATCTCATTTGGAATCCAACATCACTTTTGCTACATTGCAGCTGCTTGTTTGGGTTCCTTTCAACCTGGTTGAATGTAGCTCAGAGCAGACGCTACTATAAGAGCCATCAGAGGTTCAATCCACTGTAAACACAGCGCAGACGATGCGGTGTGCACCCACTCTCAAGGCTGTGTAGTATTTACCAACTGTTGGCTATATATGCAAATGATCTCAGACTCAGTGTCTTTCTTGAACCAAAAAGCACACCCCATGCCAACATCCAGCACAGTAAAACAGTGGCAGGTGTAAGGCACTAAGCTCCTTCCCCTTCTCCCTGGGTGAGGTGTGAGGAGCAAAACAATGACAGACAAAGGTCATCTGGCCCACGGTGCCCCACACGCTGAGGTGTTGACCTGCCAAACGCACCCCTGAGGCAAGGAAAGGAAGGAAGAAGGGAGGGAAGGAAGGAAGGAAGGAAGGAAGAAAAAAAAGGGTCTGCAACTGAAGTAGCAGCTGAGAGTGTGAGCAATGTTAATAAGTAGACGGAAAAGCTGTCTGGGTATGATATTGTGGGTATTATTGTTATTGTAGGTCTTTTAAACTTTTTCAAAGTGACATCAATTTCACCAAGTGAAGGATAAAAAAAAGGATTTATTATTGACAATCATTTGTCAAATATGTTTAATAATTAATAAAAATTATTGATTAAATTGTGTCTTGTAGTATTATTATATTTAGTGGTTGTTTTAAATTCTTTTTCTTCTTAATGAATTACTTAAACAATTAATCAATCATTTCTGCTGTTGACGGACCAATCAATTAATCCTTTACAACAAATGTAGCAACGTGTTCCAGTTTTTGAGGTGTCCGGGACTTACGCAGGTTTTTCAACAGGCTATTTGATTTAAATCTGTTTTGTGGAAAGTGTGAGAAAGGTAGATTGTAGGTATAGCAGGTCAGGACTTTGGCAGGTGAAATAATAAAGCCTTGACATAAGGCAGAGAGCAGGGAGGCGCACCATGAACCCGTGGAACCCAAGGCACCTCCCAACTGCACCTAATTCTCTCTCTCACTGTGTCCTTCTTTCCCACTGTTAACATATCCAGACACCTACATGCATGGCAGACTTCTTACATGTTCAGCGCAGGGCACAGCTAAAAGTCGAACCAACAATGGTTAGCAACAATGTGTTGTTTTTACATTACAAATTATTAAAATATATATATAAAAAGTAAATCAAACGGTGCGCATTAAACAGACGACCTTACCACAAACTGTTTCAAGTGTTGTGTTCGAGGAGCACGAGGCCACGGGGAAATCAGAGAGGGGCTGTTATAAATAGCCGACAAATGCATGCAGGGATTGTCACCTAAACTGTTTTTTCCTTCCCCCATTAATTGACATCCGTATATCAGTGGTAAAAAATGCAAATATACAGAGACAAACGTGGCGTTAATGACACAGCCACACACACTCATCAGTTCTCTGGAACAAGAGTGACATGAGCGTGCACGCAAAATAGCAGGTCAGCATCTCTGATTCACCCAAAGTCGTGTGAAGAAAGATGTCGTAGTCAATACTGAGACACATATTCCACACGCTCCCTGTCTGTCTGTTTTTACGTCTACAGTGGAAGCACGTCAGAGAGCGAGAGAAAGTTTGAATATCTTAGCCAGCTATGTTATAATTCACTATTGTGACTGTAATGACCATCGTCCATATTGTGGTAATCATTATTGTCACTGACAGCATCACTATCATCATCAACGCCATCATCTGTAATCATCAAGCCATATGTTTTGTTTTCTTTCTTTTTTTCTATTTCAGTCTGATCAGAACAAACAGCTACTAGAAGATTATTTAGTGTCAACATATTTTAATTTGTACCTATGCAAGAACATAGTTTAAATTCAGAAAGATTAAAGTGAGTAGATACAACAAATTTATTTACATTTAACCGTAACTGCAACTTTTCACTAACCTTAACCAGAAAAACTGCAAATTCAGTTATGGACACAGTAATGGTTCAATAGGACACCTACTGACCAACCTGTATCAGTGATCAGCAATGCAGTCATTATTAACAAAAGCTAGTGGCCATACTAAATGTGACAAAAAGTGAGTCAACAAAATCTGTTTAGGGTGGAGGTCGGGGTGGATGTGGGAGCACAATAAAATCACCAGAGACACGAGTTTGTTTCTTGTTTTAACCTATTGGTCAGTTTAGTAACAGCACTCAAAGCTGCAACTTTATTTTAACTCAATCCAAAATCTTTTCCCTAAACGTAGCCAACTCATTGTTGAAGTCGGTTTTGTAACGTATGTAATTTAGTGCCTAAAGTTAAGCAAATTGTTGCTCTGCATTTATTACTGTTACCATGACAATTCACCTTTGACACATGACGATGACTTAGTGAATCTACTGGCAGGTGGAGCAGGGACCTACTAGTCTGTGTCTACATGACTGATAACAACAGATGGAGACTGAATGGTGTAGTAAAAGATAAAGATTTGCGGTTATGATACAAACTTTGTGAAAAAAATCTGAACCTTGTCATCATCTATTTGTAAAAACGTAAAAAAAAATCTCCTTTTTAAGTTTTTTTCTCTTTTGGGGGGAGGCTTGTCTCCTTTAGTAGCAGCGTAAAAACGTGGTGAGGAAATCCTCTGACAAATATAATCTACTTCAGACTGACACCAGCTAGGGTTGGTATCGGTGCATCCCTATCTCACTGAGCAGACTGCATACATGATGCAGTCTGGGAGCCAGGCTAGACTGACACCACAACAGCAGCTTTTAGTTCCCTCAACGCTCCCTCTCATAGCCCGAATATCGCCTGTGGGATTTCGCACTAAAGAGTCATGTCAAAGATCTTTACAACGCGTGACGTCTCCCTCAGTCACTGCTGTCATGTTTCCTCTTCTACTTACTTCCACCCCCCCACCCATCCCATCACCCCACCCATTTTTTTCTTTCCAAGCTTCTTTTGACTCTGGTTTGAGCAGGACACTCTCTCCCTGAGCGTTTTAAGTTGTCAGTTTTTAAAACACACATATCAAAGCTGGGAGTAAAGGGGGAAAAAAAAAGACAGATGTTTCTCTTATGCCTTTCTACTTGAGTACAATGAAGCTTTGAAAAGACACGAGAGAGAGAGAGGAGTGAAAAGACATTTGCAGAGATCTTTTTGCAATCCACATCCTTTCTCTCGACGACTGGCAATACATCATTTGTATTGATGCAATATTAAATTTCAATATCGCATGTCAAAAGGTACAAAATGATAGATCATAGCCTAACTAAATGAATTATTAAAGGCATACGCCGGCTGCGCTATCAGCTTCTCTTACAATCAGCTGTGTCAGAAGAGTGCAGTTGGTGATACTGGCAGAATTTCAAAGCTTTGTCGTTTTTCTTTCTAGCTGCATCCCAGCTTTCTTAATCTAGCTTTCTGTCACTTATTAATGTTCCCAAGGAACTAAAAACCACAGATCTTTCCCTCCCAATAATCAGAGGCTTAACTCACGTCCTTTTATTTCTCCAGAAAAAAAATTATTTGAAAAAATAAATGAATAAAGTCATAATTAAATATTGAATATTGAACAGAAGATAAGGAGAATATGTTTAGCTTTGGTAGATATGTTAAGAGAAGAAGAGGAAGAAGAAGAAGAAGAAGAAGGGGAGAGCAGAGTGGCTGTTGAGGCAGTGACTCATTCTGTGGTATGATTTATGTGCTCTTTATGTGCTCTGCGACCCTGTAAGTTTATCTCTATATTCCCTGCCTTATAGAGTGACTCCTCGGTTGTCTGTATGCCTCGCCACAGTAACACTGTGTAGCAAACTCAATGGTTGACTCTAATTTACGACCCAAGTCAAAGGTTGTGTCTTTGATGCCTCGTCAAGTCGCGGTTGACGGGAAAAGAGGTGAGACGAAGAGAGGACAGGCAGGACGGATGGGGAATGACATGCCTCCCCACAGGAACAAGTGGATTTGACAAGAATACACTTGTTTATGTGCACTAGACTGAAAATGACATAAAATGAAAAGAGGCTCAGATAGATCACAGCATGAGATTGTGCTTTCAAACAATGTATAGTTTGGCAAAACTGAGTGAGGAGTCAATCAGATGCCATCCCAAAAAAAGGTAACAAATCCCACAACCACTGGTGCTTCAAGTCAAATCCATTCATTCTATCCAACATGTTCTAATCCCACAGCGTCACGTAATGACACTTCCCACTTTAACATACACTTTGGCGTCACTTACCGATGCACCGGGTGTGTCACTCCTCGACACCATGGGAATCATGGGAAATGAAAGGTTGACTTTTACACTTTTGTTGCTTTATATTTAATTAGCTAAAAAGTTATTCTTTCATCCACCTCCTTAGTGTCTTTGTTTTGTGTCTCTCTTTTTAGAAAACCAATACTAGATACTAAAATTTGGAATAGTAAATGCTATAACATGAACACAATTGATACACTAGTGCTTTCTAATAGACTACGGACAGGTGTTTTCTATAGCTTTGTCCACTCCAGATGACTGAACAGGTGAACTGTGAACAAAAACAGTTTTAGCTGTTAGTTGTTTAGCTTTGGTGTGGTTTAAATGACAATAACCAGAGAGACCAGAGAGTTGGTGATACTGATGGTCAAAAACCCCTGAGCGTACTTTTAGGTCATGGGTTCCATGTGGTTCCTAGAAGACTAGTTCAACGTTTTGGGGAGTCGTTTTTTTCTTGGTGAAATACAGTATGTGCACAGGGCGCTGTCCCTCCCACTGTTTGTGACCCGCGCAAATGTTAATACTTCTGTGCATGTGTGATGTCCTGAATCTTTTAACCCCCATGAGGTTTTAATTGCAGGGTCCAGATTGCCAGGGCTGGTTAAGGCCTGGCGACCCCCATGACAAGTCACAGCCTCCATTTAGCTTTCCAGATCCCATACAAACGAACACAGGGCCCCCGTGTTAGCGTGCTAGCAACTGGCTGGCAAAAATTCAATTTTTATCCCCCTTTTGTATCCAAGCCTGCTGTCTTGCCCTAACGATGCGCTCTCTCATCCCTTACCCTACACCCCCCCATCTCACACACACACACAGTCCCCTTGCCTTGCCTTCTCCCTTCAACAACAGAACACAGTGGAGTCGTTAGGACCCTCTCTTCATTACTTCAAAAAACCAATCATTAGACACCAGAGTATATACGTAATTAGAAAATCACTTCCTTTGCAATCCCGGCTAAGTAGTTTACATACTGTAATTACAGGGACAAAATCAATTTTTAATCATTTCACTGATTGGGCTCATCAGCTCAGTAGGAACATTGTATCCTGCTTGTTGTGCGAAAGCAACATCTGGGCTAAAACAATTACCCTTTTGTGTTCCAGAGCAGCTCTAAAAATGCCTCGCTGCCACTTCCCCATGTCGTGGACAATCTTTCTATCTCTATCCGTCTCCAGACGCCTTTTTCTCTTTCCTTCTTTGCTCCTTCTCCCCTTTCTTATCCCCCACTCCTGCCCCCTTCCACTCTTCTTCGGTCTCTCTCTCTTTCACTCCCTGCCCTTGACTTGGACATGGAGGATCACATTTAAAGCTTTATAAATCAATACGCTATAATAAGCTGCTCTTGACAGAGAGGGAGAGAAAGGAGGGGCAGAAAAAAAAAAACAACTTATTGCTTTTTTAACACCTGTTTTTTTTTTTTTTTCTTTTTCATGCCCCTGTTGTTATTGTCATAGGTGTTATGTTTTCTACATTGTTGCGTTTTATAAAAACAGATTTTGTTTGGCCCTGCAGAAATATCACCTTATTACCATGTTTTCTGTTCACTATGAGAAGGCGGGGGGGGAATGTGACGATGTCGATAACAGTTTTAACAAATACGTAAAGGCTGAACATGGCAGTTGTCAAAATGAGACATAAATACATAATCCAACTTGCGACCATGTCTTCTGCCCTGCTATGTTTCACCCTTCAACGGCTAATAAAATGCTTTGTATTCTCGTCTGAGAGAGGCCCGATCGATCCACATTAGTCTGAACTCTCTCTCTCACTTTTTAAACTCAGGAAATCAGATTTCAGAGGGGGGAGGGGAAAAAAATCGGTTAATGCATTGATCACTTGGGCTGTATGCAAATCACATTTGCCTTTTTTTCTGATCAATAGCATTAATTAACAGCTTCGTATTAACGGCACCCCGCAATCCCGTTAGACACCACTGTCGACCTCAGAAATCCTTCCCCCCTCCATCCATCCCTCCCTCAGTAGCCATGGAAAAGAATGGCGCGTGGCAGGGACCATAAATCAGGAAATCCAATTTGACCATGAGCTCCAGTACTAACTGTAAAATATGAGCACCAACAACGTACCCAGGTAGATAAGCCCTTATTACTGGTTCATAGGAGCCCTTCACTCATTTTCCACCTGAAGTTCACTTTGCTTGTTAGAACAGTTATTTGTGTCTCTGGAGCTTGTTAAAGTTTGAAAAAAGTCGAATTATGTCACAGAGATGTAATCGACATTATCTCACTTTAGACTTGACACCTCAAACTCATAAAAAAAAAGAACATTTGAGGAAGTGAAACTAAGGATATCTCAGTCTTTGCTGCTTGTATTTTTGACCACAAGGCCCCAAATTTATCAAAGCGCTAATGATGGACACACGCTGGTGCAGGGGTCAGAGCTATTGCCTCACAGCGAGAAGGTTCAGGGTTTGTATGGGGTTTTGATGACCATGTGTCAGCTCTGTGACACATTGTTGCTGTCCGGGGTGCACCCCGCCTCATGTCCTGCCCTCTCAGATTAGCAGGTATAACTAATAGATGGAAAGAATCAAAACTATTACTGAAATAACCCCTTAAGAGTGTTTTTTTTTTTTTGTGTGTATAAAAATTTTGTGTTTAATTAGGTTCAAATATTTTAGGGAATTTATAAATTTGTTATTTTGGACACAATTGTTTAACTTTATTTAACACTACAGTAACACCACCAGACAACTAACTACTGTATTCTGTAATGAGTTTGTGTGCGCATGTGCATTGTGTGCTAACCAGCCTAGCTGCTGCTGCCAGGGATGCTACTGTGTGGGATTAATAATGGACGCTTTTTGAAATTATTATTATTCCCAAAATGCTCTTTTGTGATTTGCTTTGAAGGGTGTGCATGTGTGTGTGGGTGGGGGCAGAGGGAGTGGGTTGTTAAGTGAGTAAGGGGGGAGGTGGTTGGTAAAATGGGGGTGTGAGGGGTTGGGGGGGGGGGCTTGCTTGCTCATTTGGAGAGCTTTTCCAATTATACAATTAGTCAGGAATGTAGGCCAGCAGCCTCAGTGTTCCTCCTGCTCCCCGACCTCGGATAGCAAGTGCCCACGCCTCACTTTGTATTTATCTGTTTCTTTCTCACTTGTCAAGAAAATTCATAAATAGATGTAGGTTGAATAAAAAACAAACAAACATGAAAAAACAACAACTAAAAAACAGAAATAATCCGCGACTGTGGAGTTGAAGTGAAAGTGACGTCAGCTCGCAGGGTCCAGGCAGGAGGTGGCTGAGGCGACCGGTGTCCCAGAGGAGCCAAGCTAGCAAACGCTGACCTTCTTTGCGAATTAGGTTGCGTGTGTGTGTGAACAACCATGATCCTCCGCTGTGGTTTTAATAGATAAAGTCACAGGGTCACGGCCCCTCTGATCAAATTCTGTTTGTTGTGTTTGCTTTGTTGAAGGGTTTTTTTTTTTTCTTTTTTCTTTTGGTAAATCCACCACCAACTCCCACCATGCCCCCTTACAAACCCCACCGGTTTGTGTGTCAGTGAGATAGCTGGTGTGAGACTGAATACACACAAACACACACATGTGCAATGCAAACTACTTTTGATTTCTTTTCTGGGCTCGAGTGATATGATAAATTGACTTATGATGAAGGAAAAAAAAAATTGTTTTATAATTTGGCCCCTTTCTGATTGTCCCCTCACTCCTGTCTGTCTGCTACCGACTGTACCGCACTGGGTTTAATATGAAGCAACAACAACAGCCAAGTGCCATCTGTTGGCATGCGGATTTTCTGTAATCTCTCTTTACTGATTACAACAATGACTACACAAACCTCTTAAATAATTATCCCACAATGTAAAAAAAAAAAAAGCTAAATAATTATAATCATTAACTCCCACCAAGTCTGCCACTCCTCCAGCAAATGAAGGCTGTCAGAGAAAGAGAGAGATAAAGAGAGAGACAGAGTGAGAGAGAGAGGGTTTTTTTTCTGCTACGATGCCAATCATGTCTTATTTATACCAGCAGGGCAGAGCACCACACAGCAGTGACAATCTTAACCCAGCAACATTCAAGAGGAAACTGTGGGGAAATTGACCCCTCTTCACCCACCACCCATGCACCTTGTGTTGTTCTTTTTCTTTTCCTTATGGGAAAAAAAAGCCTAATGCAAACTACATACTGCCTGATATCAGATTGATACTTTGAGCGGTAGAATCAGTGTCAGGTTTTAAGTGTAGCATCGCCCAGAATTGAATTTGGGTTTGAGTAAAAGCTGCGATGAGAAACACAACCCAGTGTTCACAAATTAGCAGGCTCCACACCTATACCTATTCTAATACTAGAAATGCAAGAAGCAAGAAATTCACACCCTTTCTCTGGGGGCTAATAAAAGGCATGCTGGCAAATGTAGGAAATTGCTATCAAGATCTAGAAGCCAGGCTGGGGCTGTGTGGGTGCACCAGAAAAGTAAATTATACTTAATCATTCCTGGAATGCACATAAGAAATGTTCTAATTTGATGGTACACAGCAGGGAAATGTCACAAGGGTCTCAATATCTTTTATTTAGAGTATGATTGCAACAAACCTTTTAATATGTAAAGACAGCATTTGGAATTGCTTTAGAATTTAGATGTTTTACTTCTGTAAAAGTAGCGATAACAGAATAAACATAATCTATTACATTCCTTATTTTAGTGTTTGATTCTAACTGGATATTTTCATAAATAGTCTGTTAAGTATTGCAACTGTACACCATGCAGCAGAACTTTGTCTTATAATGTATAATATTAGTTGTTGTTGCCGATGCATTATTGTGTACTGTAGCACAGGTACACTTCACTATCTGCACTACCAATTAATATTCTTGACTCAAGATGAAGTAGTGTATAGTACATGCTATAAAATGTACTTGATGTAGGTTTGTTCGACAAACTCTCAAAGGTGAAAATTATGGCTAGATAGATCATTTTTAGGAGTTAAAACAATTGGGTCAAAGGCCTGTGTTACTATGAGGACTTGGTGTGGAACAAAAACAGCAGCTGGTAACGTACATGATGTGTACTGACAGCTGGTTAATCCATAATAATACCTCCTCATTTATTAGTTGATTACGTTCAGTTTTAAGAATCTGAATCTGCAAAGTAACTAGTAACTAAAGCTGTTACGTTCAATTTTCATATGCCCCCTATTCTCATGATCAGTGGACAAGTATCATAAAATGGAAATATGAAATTGCAATTATTTAAAATTATACTTTGGCTCAGTACTTGTGTAAATGTGCTTACCTCTGTATGCAACAAATATGAATATTGGTCAATATGAGCAAATTCTAACTGTAAAAAACAGTCAGACTCGTTTCATCAATAACAACAGAAACGTATTAAACTAATCAGATCTTTGTTAAGTAAAAGCTTTAAATCAAAGTAACTGACTTTAGCTGTCATAGTTAATGTAAACGCAGAATATATAAAGTACTTCAGTAACTTCAGTACCTTGTTACTTTACACCTCTGCTATAGATATACATTAATTGGTGGTGTTCCCCTTTTATCAACAGCAGGTTCTGTTACAGTACATCAAGGTTTTATATGCATCTCTGCAAATGTTCATCCGTGTGTTTTTGCAGCTCTGTTTACGAATCTTTTTCTATATAAGTCGTCTGTGTGTGTGTGTGTGTGTGTGTGTGTGTGTGTGTGTGTGTGTGTGTGTGTGTGTGTGTGTCGCCGAGCGCGCTTTGTGTGAGAAATGGTGTGAGAATACGTCAAAGGGAGCATGTGTTAGCTCTGCTTCCAATATGAGGGAAATCTGTGGCACATACCTCTGATATGACACAAGCCAAAACGCCATGACTCACCCATGCTATACTTGCTAAATAACTGGAATTCAAAACAGCAGACCATTACCAAGGCCTGGCCCAAGCGGAGAACTGCAGCATCGTAATAATATTATTAATCATAAGGTATAAGGACAAGTATCTTATTTTTCCTTTTTTAGAGCTGCATATGTGAATGCAGGGTGACAATTGGGCTGTTTTCTCAGCTTGTCCCACAGAGGACAGCTGCCACATACGTTCAATCCCTGCTGAATCCGAATCTTGTAATAAATGTTAGAACATGAATTTTTCCAGCTTCAAGAGAAAAAGGGTTCAATTGATTAGCACTTTACAAGCAATCGATATTTACAAACCGGCTTGACCCCCCCCCCACCACCACCCCCTCGTCTCTTCCCCCTCGTTTCTCCAGTAGCTAACTCTCAGGGTGACGGTCTGCTACAAATTAAAAGAATACGGAGACATGAGAGTGTATGAGTAATTATTAGAGAGAGCGTGAAAGGAAGAGAAGGGAAGCTGGATAAACACCTATAGATTTGAGGCGAGCAGAGATGAATGTGAGGTACCTGAGATCGTCTCCTTCCTGTTGTACGAGCACAATGACGGCTATGATGATAATGATGGTGGTGGTGATGGTGATGATTACAGACAACTAGGTGGGATGAAGCGTCCTAACCCAAAGCAGACATATCCCTCACTGGTACTTGTCACTCCATCTCTATTCCCTCACTGACACACATACAGTACACACACCATAACAGCCCATCACTATAAAGGATGGGGTGGCCACGCTCCTCCAGCTCCAGGAATAATGGCTCGCACCTGTTTACCATGTCACCTCTGTTTGCTAATTGTCTCCTTGAGCTACAGAGAGAAGAACTGACGGCATTGTGGCTTTTTGACAGCCCAGTTTCTGTGTGTGTGTGTGTGTGTGTGTGTGTGTGTGTGTGGGCCAAAACTCTTCAAACATTTCAGTAAAACAGACATAACAAGTCTTTATAGACAGTGAACATACAGGTGGACAGTTTTCTTTCTTATTTTAATTTATAGTAAAGGGTGAGTGCGTATTTTTTCGTGCTGCTGTAATTTAATGATAAACATAAAGAACAATCAAAAAAACACTGTATCCCTCAAGCTTCCTGTCTACATCTCCACTCTCCTTTCAAAATAAAGTAGGAAAAAAGGAGTAAATAATAATGCATGTCTTGAAACAAAGTGTAAAATGCAGTAGTTTTGCATATGTATGTGTCAAATACTGCCCCCTGATTCATCTCTTTGTGTTAATTATGTTAGGTATACTGTATATTCAGTGTTTCTGAAAGTCCAGCATTCCTATGGCAAAATACACAAATCTGCAAATTCAGTATAGAGTGTTGCTTCTGCATTTAACATTTTAGTGATAAGTGATAATCTTTGATGAATATGAAACTAATATTTGAAACTAATCATCTCAGTGGTATCTGGGCACCCAGTATTTAGAGCAAGTAGCTTGTGAAAATAAGGTTACAAAAGTAAGTAGGCCACAGCTGTTATTTCACTGTGTAAGATACATTTAATCAACATTTCATATCTTCTGCTGCTCATCTCATTTTCAGGTCGTGGCATAGGTTGTGCAAACATTAATTAGGCTGTTACTTAAAACTTAAGTGTTGCCTTTTCAGCTGACGCAAGGTGTGTAGACACAACAAATAAACGTAATCTAATTCAATAGAGGATTTTATAATATTTGATAAAATGAAATTTTCTATCCCCAACCATAACTTGCACTAGCAGCAGCAACATGAGTATGTTGCAATATGGCATATTGTTAGCGTAGATGGTGCTGTGGGCATAGAGTAAACGATGAGTATCTTATCATACTAAACATTGACCACAAACTGCAGGGTCGGTAGTTCGATCCCGGGCTCCTGCTGGCTACTACCACATTGGTAGTAGTGTCATGAGTGTCAGCTGTTCTAAACAATTTATCTAGGATTAGTATTTGAAGTTATAGGTATTTCAAAATAAAACACAAAAAAATAATCTGTTAAAGAGTCCCTGGGAACATTACCAGTACACTGTGCAGCAATTTCCACTGCCAGAGATATAAACTTCATGAGATCACTGTAGATGATGTTACATCACAGTATTGTAACTGTTTGTGTCCATTTGCAGACGTTGAGTTCAACATAACCCTTCACTCGCCCTACAACCACCTATGCAACTACAGCAGTATGTCATCTCGCATTTAGCATGCACACTTAAGATCATGCATTGATTAAAGTCTATGATGTGATGAGGCTACATTATCATCCATTCAAGAAAAATGGTGGCAATGACTGGAAAGAACTAACTCTAATCTGTAACTTTGATGCACTCTACAGTGAAAAGCACTGACCCACCAACAGATGCTATGATGAGCAGCTTCTAGGTGCGAATGATGCGACAAGGTGTGCCACATAAACAAAGATTTAAATGAAAAACAAAACAAGTGTGCACGAGGCACGTTAGCATGACAGACACCTTTAATATCCTCCCTTTTTTTTTTTCCCCCGTGATCAATGGGTGTGATCATACCTGTGTGACTGCCGCCTCTCCAACGAACGCCGGATGTCAGGAAGGGTGCCGACAGCTCCACGGAAGGTGGGACGACAAGAGCCTGTAAACAAAGCACACACACCAGGAAATTCACAGTCATCCATATGCGAGGCTTGACAAGTTTGCAACACTGCAGACAGAAGAGAAATACCCATTAAAAAACTGTGTGTTGATCACCCTTCCCTCCCACACCATCCCCTCTCTACTCCACAGCTTTACTTTGCCTCGGGACTTCCTGCAAGGATGTGATGTCATCTACACATCAACGAGAAATCTCACAAATATATGAACTGTAATTACTTGTGTATATCAATCGTTCACTTCTTGTCATTGTATTATTACTTTTTTGTGTGTGACAAATTAATATCCAGCTGAAGATGAGGGAATTAAATGGGGATACACAAGGTTTGGGAGTTAAAATATGTAAAAAAAAAAAAAAAAGTAAAGCGGAAACCTATGAAAGAAGCCTGTGCAGCACAGCGGTGGACGTTATCTGATCCAGCTTTGAAGCTGCCGCTTAACACCAGAAAAATAATCAAACCAACGCAAAGTATGTGAAGTTACAGACTGACACTCCTCTTTAAAGGAGCACGGAACTCAAATGCAAGCTGCACGTGGCCTTTGATAGGAGCCGTGATTTATGACATTACAGACGATATATTGTGTTTCATAAACCCTGCGAAAAAGTTTTCATGCTCAGTTGAGGTGGAAAACCTGCAAAAATTGTATGGCTTTGTTCTTTGTTGAAGAAGCTAATTTATCTATTTCTACACAGCTGAATAAACTGCTCCTGATTTACATTTCATTTTTTGTGACATTTCAAATGTGTGCTTAAACCTGTTGAAGTTTGCCTAGATGATAATCTGAGAGATCTTGGTTTTGTATATTTGCTTCAATCTTAAGTGTTAAATGCTTGATGCTGTATGTTCTTTGTGCTCCCCCCATATATCTCCTGTCACCTCACCTTTTTTTTTCCTTTCTTTCCTTCATTTTCCTTTAGTGTATGTAGGTGGTGCACATTTCTGTGATTGATTAGTATGGAAATGGGTTTAACAAATTATTCTCATGGCTATTGGGGATATGGAGAGGAAGCCACGCATGGAGAAGCTGGCTCAGTCCTGGAACAGGATGGAGGAACACAGATGTGGAGGGTCTGCGGGAGAACCACCCAGATCTACCCACCAATACTGTTTCCGTGGGGCTAATCAAAAGTAACTGTGGGTAGACACCTAGCCCCAGTTTGTACCTCTCATGTATCACATACAGTACATTTGAGTCACAGAGCTAATTCTCCAGATACCCCGAATTCTGAAAGTATTCCCCTAATCCTCTTAGACTCTTCTAGGTAGTCTAAGAGTCAAAAACAATTGGGTTTGATCCTGGAAAAGTATAAATTTAGTTTGTTTCGTGTGGATGACAATTTATACTCCGCAAAAGCAAAGACGGTGACATGAAGTGATCATTAAAAGAAGGAAAAGATTTGTATTGGTCTTTATAGTTATTACTGATAAATGTATGTAGTCAGTGTCATCATCACTAAAACACACATATATATAGTTAGTATTGTTCAGTTGTTCCTGACACCATCATCTGCGGCAGACAAACTACAATTATACTTTCCAGGGCTGAACGTGTTTGTTTTTGACCACCTAGAGTTTCAGGAAATACCTTTAGAAACTGTAAGAGTCAGGAACTGTCGCCATGCACCATACTTTACAGGATATCTAGAGAGGGTTAGCGTTAGGACACCAGCTTTCTCAACTTTTCCCCTGTAGCGTAGGTGGGTGCTCAGTGGGGTGGGGGTGGGCACAGGGCCACAAAGCCAGGTCTCATTCAGAATGAGCAGCTGTCCCTGGCCCAGCTTTTTGAATCTGTATGTGTAAGACTCACAGTCACACGCGGAACAGGGAACACACACTCGCTCGCATACAAAGCCACAACGTTGCCTTAAGTCACAATCTAAATTGGCTCCCAAGGGCATACCAACTACCTTGTTCACCAAAGGCATTGTGTATGTTTTTTCAGTGTTTAGCATATGCTGCCGTAACCTGAGATAACTGCCTCTCTCTCTCTCTCTCTCTGTTTCTCTCTGTCTCCCTTGCACGCACATACACACGTGCACAAACACACAGTGTTTCCAGAAGTCGCTTTGTTTTCTGCCTTTACGTATTTCCCATCAGGCCCTTCATTAAATTCAAAATAGTTCATGTCTAACTATTAAATCGCATTGCACCAGCCGCCCACCAGACAAACCTCGACAGAGGCACAAATGCAAGGCAGGCTGATGGGACGGGGTGTCTTTTATGAAGTCTTTCATGAAGGAAAACTTCGAGACAAAGAGGAGTTTGCCTCTCAGACCACCTCTTTTTGTATTGTCATATTATATCTTAATGCTGTCGCATGACATTAAAACACACTGATCGCATGGGTGCACAAAATGGGATTGATAGTTGTCCACTGGTCAATTAAACTCCTGCAAATCAGGTAGATTTTCTGAGTTGACTTGAAACATTTAATTCAAATATCATCTTCTAAATGATTTATTGATGCTTTCTTGATCAAAACTAAATAAGAATATAAGAACACAGCTTGCAAACTAGTACATCCAAAGGCAGATACAGACAGGTTATTGTTCTACCTGAGTGAAATACCACATAAAACACTTTGATTGAATCTGCTAATCTATGATTTGATACCAAAGCACACTGCAGAGTAATGAAAACAGCTAACATTTTAAGACAGTCTAACCTTTCCTGTGTTTACCTTATTAAAGAGTGTGTACCTTAACTGGTAGTGCAATACACACGAGGGGGAAACAATGTGTATAAAGCCGGCAGTGTTTAAGCAGGCGAACGGTAAAGTAATAGGCAGGAGCAGTGAAGTGTTGATTCTACAAAAGATGCGGGGGGAAATTGCACCTTAGTGCTCACACACACACACACGCATACACACACACATATATTCCCTCCCCCTCCTCAATATACTCCCACAACACGGCCGGCTGCCTGGCAGTCGAAGTTAACATTTTCAGAGAAAATATTCCTAGCCTCCAATAGTCCAGTGTAATTCATTTTCCATCTCTGTTCATTAATCATTGTTAAAATTAGTGATCCATTTCTTCCACTCTGCCATCTGCACTCAGCTTCCTAACAAACATGACACCTCGGCGCATAATAAAAGCTGACAGCTACGAGGAGGCCTTTCCAAATAGCTTTCTGCATATGTGCACCTCCACGACTTGATGCCATTGTCAGACAAAAGGAGGTTATTTAGACCGCTGGCTGGAGAGAACTGCAGATTTTCAAGTGCACGCTCATACTACAAGCACATACTACAAACATATATCTCCATATATGTGCATTCATGTGCATGTGTAGGCTTCTGTAACACAGGCTGTGCAGCTACAGTGCATGTCAACAAGGCAGGAGAAGAAGAAGAAGGAAAAAAAAAAAATCTCACACAAATAATCTCAGAACTCACAGTCACATGCAGACACTTTAAAGCACATGTGCCAACACATACACAAAACAACAGATGTGCACAATCTTGAATGGAATGTGCTAAAATCCTTGATAGAGGAAATCTGCCCCGTATTTTTTCAAATAAGCAAAATAAAATAAGCGAAAAGAGAAACACAGTAAATATGAGCAAACCCGAGGAGGGAAAAAGAAACGGAGAAGTCTTAAAGGTTTACCCCTGTTTACCCCTACATGGTTTCTGCTTTCACCTCAGCTGGAACTGTGTTGTACTTTTCCATTTGCTCCCAGCAGCTGAGGCCGCAGCCCAAAAAGAGGCAACACAGTATAGAATAAAAAAGGAAGACAAGGGAATGACAGAGCATGCGATGCCCATCTCAGGTCGGCCAGGCCTTGTAAATGCTCCTCTAATTCACCTAAAGATATCTGGATAGAAAGCTGTCAACTCCCAAGAAGCCTCTGCAGGCACCCTGGTGTGAATGTCAGGGCTCCAAATAGCAAGATGAATACACTGTAGCATTAGCTCAAAAATGATTTCACCTATATTTTAATGGATCCCAGAGTATTCATTGCACACAGACTCAAAGCTAATGAAGCATAAATTGAGGATACACACTCGTATCTGTGACTTTATCAGCATTTTTAAGTTAAGGAAGTGAAAATAAACAGACATTGATTGCTTATTTGTGATCAAGTTACAGAACTTGGGTGCATGATTTGTAGCATATCTGAATCTGAAGTATCAACCCATAAAATCATACAAAAAAAATTAACCAAGAATCCATCTTAATGCCACCCAAGCCTCTTTCTGTGTCTCTTTCTCTCCACAGCTTACTCACAGTACCTTCTCCTAGTCTCTCGTTAACACCCCTCAAACTGTCCAAACTATCCACACACACGCATATGCACACACACACACACACACACACACACACACACACATGCAGGTTCACATAACACACACGCATAAACCATTCTATGCTGCTGTAGTCCTGTGATTCTCTTCTGTACACACTCACACACACACACAGTCAGGATCCCTCCCTGGCGAGGTGTGTGTGTGTGTGTGTGCGTGTGTGTGTCTCTGCCCGAGGCGCAGCACATTAATCTATATAATGCCCTCAAAGAGAAGGCTTTTTCACACCGCTAACTGCCAAGGACTACGAGGGGCAGCGGCTGAGCCATGATTCAGCTGTTAGCCCAACTGGTGTCCCTGTGCGTGCACACACACACACACACACACACTCCCCCTCACTACTCCCACACCCGGCTACACACACACACACACACACACAATATGTTAGCAAGCGTACACACATACACCCTTCTCTGGCAAGAAATACAACGCAGACACCTTTGTGAGCTCACACAGGGACACACTCATCAACACTAGAGCTGGGTATGGAACCTCAATACTTTTTTTTTTCTTCTTTTTTGGTAAAAAAACAAAATGTGTTGAACAGTAGAAAAATCTGGCAACACTTAAGAAGTTGAGTGCTCGAAAAAAGTATTTTTTGGTCGGTATCATCGCGGCACTTGTATGGTCAGCAGTGATTTTGTGTCGCTTGCATGAAGTAGAGCTTCACCATTGAGATGACTCTCTTTATGATAGTGTGTACAGTGACCGTCCAGCGTCTCCTCCACCATCTGCCGAAGTTACCTTGCAGGATTTCTGGGCTCCACGTTCCTCGTATTTCACGCTGCAACCTCTTGCCTGTGCAAAGATGCCCAGTGAATTTAATATTCATTTGTTGCATGGAAGTTGACAAAACAGACAGCCCCAGAGCCGTGATTGGAGGGCCAGTGCTTGGAGACAGACGGCGAGCAGAAGAGCTGCTAAATCATCTTGACATTCACCGAGAAGTAGCCACACAGAAAGCTACTGCTGCTGTTAGTTCTCCCATTGACTAATTTGGTTCTACTTAACCCCTAAACACCCTGCACACACACACACACACACATAGACGGAGAAGTGGATGCAAGGCAAATAGAGGCTGGCGCGCACAGACACACACACACACAAGCATCTCCCAGTGACACATTTAATTCCAGGTTCTCAGCACATCTGAATTACAGCAGGCTGATGAGGGAGAGAGGGCCAGGCCCCTCCGGACTGATTAGCATCATTTAAGAAAGACTTCCTTTTCGTTTTCTGCCCGCCTCAGCGACCTTTCTCTTCCCCTCTCTCTCTCTCTCCCCATTTCTCTTTCTCTCTCTCTCTCTATCACTCTCTGCCACTCACCGGCGCAACCCACCCACCTTCCAGCCTACAAGATGGGTGGCATCCCCACCAGCACAAGTCAATATGGAGTACACTAATTTACATCCAACACAGAAGAACAACTGAAGTGGCCGTGCCTCCGGGGCCATTTTATTGCTTCAACTATTCACAGACGACTCCTTGTTAACTGTAGATTGTGTTTTCTAAAAGGACAGAAGGACACAACCAATGCATATATACATCAGGCGCCATATGATGCTGTTTTTTTCTGCGTGTGTAAAGTAAGTAAGACAGAGCCTGTTTTATTTGTGCATATTTCCCCCCTTCTAAATTATATAAGCCTTGCACATGGCTTAAAATTTTGTAAAGCTTTTCTCAAAATCCTACTTATGGTTGCCATTCTGTGCCAAAAAGTTCATCTGGCCTGTAAATTTAAGCATGGATTACAAATATTCAAATCATGAGCTTACTGTTCAAATAAACATTTCCAACAGGGAGGGGAAAAGTTGCAAGGCATACACTTTCAGCATAATTCCTCCTCTGGCACCTCCCCTCCCCTCGCTCCTAATAAAACAACCACAAAAAAAAAAAAAAAAGAGCACGGGTAGAGAACAGGGGTTAGGGGATGGTGGGAAGCAGGGAGGAGAGAGTACAAGAAATGCAAAAACAAAAGAGAGAGTTAAAAGTTTGGCCCCTTCATGTACCGTGTGCTGGATAAACAGCGTTGATGAAATATGTAATTAATGTAATTGTAACCACCTATGCAATTACAGTCAGATGGGTGGGCTTGACTACACTTCGCCATGGGACAAAGGGCACCTTATTACAGTTTTAAAGGGGGGGCGAAAAAAGGGAAGGGCTTATGCTGGTCAGCTGCTCACCACATGGTTGAAATAATAAGGACTGAAGTCACAATCATTTGGGCTTTAGTTCAGCTTCAGTGATCACTGCACTTTATGACGGACAACACAAACACCTGACAAACTCTGCCACACATGTTTTACGTGGCTACATTAAATTAATGTGTGACACTGGTTCATAAACGTATCGACTCAAAGTTTGTAGCAAGTAAAGTTTGTCTGTGCAGTTAGTTCATTAGAAAGAAAGTCCTGGTCCCATATAACACACATTCATTAATAGTTCAACTTTTTTACATCACTACATCTATTTATTCATAGATTCTGGGTTTTCAGTGGTTGGTGGAAGGGTGAATGATGGATATAATGTTTAGAATTTCTAACTAGGAAACTGCTTTAAAGCAAGATCTTTATGGGAAAGATGAACTTTACACTATCACATTGTGTAACATATTACTGGATTATTGTTGTGTAGTTAGTGTTGTAAGAGAAATTTATTTAACTACTTTATATACAGCTGTCCAGGTTAACTCTTCTAATTTTGTGAAATCAGCTAATTTTTTTAGTTTTCCAAAAAAATCATTAAATGTACTTAGTTACTTTGACTTGAGCCAAAGGATTTCTACTTCCATCTGACCATTTTTTGGATTCTCAGTGCACAGTATGTCATCATGTCTTTCACGTTAACCTGCAAACACCACCATCGGCAACCAGCTATAGGGCCGAGAATAAAATCAGTCCTGCTCCCATTTATGTATGAAAAGAAGATGGATTATGAATGAAGTAGCATCAGTATTGACAAACGTATTGTCACCGGGGTGAGGACAAGTCAGAATTTGGGTTAAGGTGCAGTCAGCTGCCCAGGCCCGTTCACACTGACAGCCGGTGTTATCCCAGGGATTAAAATAACCTCTTCTCTGGTACTCGCCCCTGCCCAGCATTAAAGTCTTCCACATTTGCAAAATTGCAAACAGATGCAGCTCAAGTACCTGCAAATAATCTGCCAAGACCAATTTCAAAAGGGAGATTTCAGAATATGTGGGAGTCATTAGAGGGAGTATTATTTCAGCGATGAGCGCGAGAAGGGCCAGCCGTGGATCACCCAACCAGATGGGTTCTGCTGCCTTTTATTCAGGAAGAAAGAAGCCGACGTGTTCTTCATCTCCCCCGTTCCCCCAAATGAAGATATATAACGTGTATGAAGCAATTACGGCAGAATATTGGAAGTTTCAGAAGCAACCAAAGAATGTCAAATTTCCTTTTGAGTTTCTCAAAACAATCTTTTCATCTTCCTAGTGAGGATGCTTTGAGATGGGGGCCGACGAGGGGAGGGTTTGTGGAAAAAAGGGGGGAGGATTTCGATGTAAACGAGGATACAGGCACAGAGATCTGAGGCTTTTATTGTTTTGTATTGAGTGTTAAATATGAAGAGGAATTAAAAGGTAGACGCCTTAAAAGAGGCCTGTGGCGTATGGAAATGAAATATGTTTCGGAGCCATAATTTGCGACTGCTGCTGTTGTTATTTTTCAGACGGTTATCAGAAGTTTTTTTCGGTCGCCTCAGCGCAGCTTTAAAGCAACAAACAACAAAGCGTTCACCAATTAAAGACGATTTTAACACCAAGAACTGCAGCAAAACTTCATTAGATACTCCATCCAGCTGCTGACAAAAAGCCATTCAGAATGCATCTTTAAGCGTCGGTAATGAATAATGTATAATCAAAACCCCGATTTTCTTTTTTTTTTCTCACGCTAGCCATTCATAACATCTAGAAGCCCTTAAAAGTAAATGAAATGTTTATATCAAATGGGATTTGATTAGGTGACTGGTTATTATTGCTAGTGGGGGAAGCAAAATAACAATCCAACGCACTTTTAAAAAAAGAATGATCAAAATCACCAAGCCCTTGAAACAATACACATTCAATCAAATTCTTCATAATTGTAACAGTAGGAAGCATTTTAGGCATTCCACCCACAACAAACAGGCTTTGTTCTCCTGTTATGAGAGGCAGCGAGGGGACACAATCAAGTGCGTGAGAAAGCCAGAAACACAGGATTTCAAGCAATTCCTCCCTCTTTCTCTTACTCTCTTTCTATACACAACACCCCCCTCCTCCTCCCCCCCTCATCCCCTTACCCCACCTCGCTCTTTTTTTTTTTTTTTTTTCAGGGTCACCCATATTATTTGCTTCCTGTCTCATTGTAGCTGGCAAAAAGAGAATTTGGTAATTGAGTGGTACAGAACATGTGCCCTCCCTGCTCGCAGATGACAGATGGATTATAAAAACTTCAAAGGCGAGCATTTGGAGCACCGGGGGAGAGATGCTAGGTATTTGAACTATCATTCTTTACCCAAGAGACAATGACTGCCTGACATGGTACATACATCAAGGAATAGTGCAAAGACACAGGCACAATCCAACACACACACTCATATAAGCAACTTGCACGCCTCCTTTACTCCTTTTCCATCTCTCTCTCTCTCTCTCCCCTGTTCGGAGCAACTTTGCGCCAAGCTTAGCAACATAACAAGTGTGTGTGTGTGTGTGTGTGTGTGTGTGTGTGTTGGTGTGGGTATTCAGAGAGAGAGAAGGTGTCACTGGAAGAGGATGGAAGTTTTTTCTGCCACCTTCAGGGTTCAAACTGTGGCATTTCTGGTCAGTAATATAATCTGACTTTATCTTTTGTATGTGTTTTTAAAATACAGCCAGATGATCAGGGCTTGAGGAAAACTGTAAACTCTACTGTAATGTAAGAGAAGGGAAGAATGGTGGGCGGCGATGCCTATAATCATCTTATAAGCATGATTTATGAAAAGGGCCATCTGCTTTGCCGTACTTAAGCACGGAGGCAACCTTTAATAATATAAGGACATGAGGGATAGTGAGGGGGAAGAGTACCAAGGCGGATGGGGGACAGCGGGGGGTTCGTCACAAAGGCACAAACACAGAGATTTCCACAAATTCAACAAACTGGTTACCCCTCTCCCCCCTCTTCTTCGTCCTGCCTCGTCTCGGCAGCGTTCAGCCATTAGTTCAGATGCCAGCTAATCACTGTTGACCACCCCTCTCACAGCGTTTAACCCCCAGCCCCTCCCATTGACCCTGAAGGAATTAGCAGCCTCACTGTAACACACACACACACACACACAAATACACATTCACAAACCCTCACATAAACTGACAGGGAAACACACACACATAGAAGAACACAGTCTCTACACTTCCTCACGACGCTGCCTTGGTTTTTGTGACCACTCCATCTAATCTATGGAACAGAACATCACTATGTGATTCCTTGTCTATAAATTCACAGGGATTAATTGTCTATAAAATGCACATAGTCCCAAAATAAATTCCCTGTCACAAGTTTCCGACTCACTGCTGACATATTCAAAAGTCCAACCAATAGTCCTACATCATTTCTTCAGTTTGGTATCAATAAACTCTTGGAGACCAGTGACTTTTGGTATTTCGTCTCAAATATGACTTGAATGATTAATCATTAGCAGTGAAGGAGATGAACTTTCTGACAATCAACTCATCGATTAATCAACCAGTTATTTACATTTTTTGTTTAATTATTGTAATTACTCTAGATTGCTTAATCATTGATTCATCTCTCTCTTACTCTGTAAGTGTTAGAAAAAGTGAAAAATGCTAATAAAGGCCAAACATGATGATCTTCAAATTGCATGTCCTCAAATAAATCAGTACATTTTTAATCAAGCCTTAATTGTTGATTATGACAAGTTAGCAACTTTTTATTAATGTGTTAGTGTTAGTTTTAGTTGTTGTTCAAAGGGGAAAAGTCTGTTTGAATTCTGCTCTTAAATTCCAACACAACCCGTCATTTCCTTCACAAGGAACTCCAGACTCAGTAGCTACAGTTGCTAATAGAAATAGTACATTCCATACATGAAGAACAAGACAAGAACGTCTTGAAGCCATGCGGCTCTGACTTGGCATTCATGTCCCAGCTGCTGCCCTTTTCGCTTTGCTGTGACCTGGAAATGGCTCCCAACGCAACCTTAAAGAGCGATGGCAGCAGCACTGGGAGGAGGAGGAGGAGGACAAGATGGGTGAGGAGGGTGGTATCATAATGAGGCCATGTGGCATATGCTATTGTGTTACATACTAAAACACATCTCTATATGTGTGTATAGACGTGCACACACACACAGACACACACACACACCCCCCTCCTCTATGTGGTCACCTTTTCAGTGTCCATCAGGATTGTTAGCCTAATCCTTGTTGGATCATCTCATCAATGCCTAGGCTGTTTATGCGTAATGGATCCCAGCTAACTCCCTCTTCCTCTCCCTCTCTCCCCCTCCAGTACCCCTCTCCACCCTTTTCCCCTTCCACCCCTTCCCGCCTTCCTCCAGGTCTCTTAACATCCTCCCTCCCTCTCTCTCAATTTTTCTCACTTATTTACCCAGAATTCAATATTAGACTTGGTGTCAGAGTCCTGAAAGGAAGAACACTATGTAGTTATACATACAAAAAAACAAATCCATTATTTTCTCTCCAGTAGTCAGTGTCTGTTCTGTCATATGTTATGTTCAAGAGTGATGAAAAATTCACTGGATGATCTAGATGTGGTTATAGGTGGTTTCCACTGTTATGAGTCCACTTATAAAGGTCAAAAAGGTGTAATTATAATTGTAAGTGGCATGTAAAATGTATAGATGCTGTGTTTCTATGTTAATAGGCTTAAACAAAAAATTCTGATATAGTTATTATTGTTTTTGGTAAAGTCAAATCCTACTTTTCATAGCACTCAGATTTGGTTATGGCAGGATTCAAAATAAATTTGAGATTTCTGGTCTGCCGTATAATTTTCTTGACAAACCTGTCATGGAGACTGTATAATCATTTGTCTTTCCACCCTTTCCCATCCTTCCTCGCTCACTTTATCCTCCTCCTTCTCCTCCTCCTCGAAGCCTCGCAGCATGTGTAAGCAGAAGCGCACGTGCTCCCCTCGCCCTCATTACGAGCTAACTACGCTGTTTGATTAAAAGCATGTACAGAGAGGAAGAGAGAGAGAGAGAGAGAGAGAGAGAATGAAAAGAGACGAAGAGAGAGGAAGAGAGGTGGAGGGGGAGAGGAGGCTGTTGGAGGGGGAGGGGGAGAGAGGAACAGGCCGAACCTCCATAATTAAGATCACTTCACAGATTACCTCCGGCAACAAAAGCGCGGCGAGCGGCCGCCCGCAGCCACAGAAATTGGATGAAAAAGGGGTGTTGAGAAGGAGACTGACCTCGACTGCCACCTACCCACTCCCACCCCCACCCCCCAAAAAAGGAAAGAAAGACACACATGTACATGCTGCACAGTCAAAGAGATAGCAGACTAAGGAGCGGCACACTTCTTACGGACGGAGGCACCAACGGAGGATTCAGTACCTGAGGGCTTACACATGTCTGCTGCACTGCCTGGAGAGGTGATCCCTCCACTGGCGTATACCATCACCCCCCCACCACCACTGAGCTGACTATGTCTAGAAAAAAAAAACTTTGCTGAGTATGATGGTGCCACCTCCGCGTTTGCTGTGAGAGAGACTGATTGCCCAAATAGCAATCAGTTATCAGTTACAATTTATTTTAATGTTTAACAGCCCCTAGCAACACCTTTTACCTTGAAATCGCTGCGTTTACTGGCATGTCTGATTCCTGGGGAACAAAACATTCGTCACAGTAAATGGGACACAGTGAAGTTACACAAATCCCCAAGTGTCCTATTTAAAATTACTACTAGGAAGCCAGTTTGATGTCTTTATCATAAATCTGTTATACACATAATGCAAACATCCAGGATCCTCTCATGAGCTTCCACAGTGACCAGTGGTCAAGCTAACACTTAACCATTATTTTTTCTCCCTACTTTCACTCTCTACTTCTGGCGTTTCCGTCATTAATTTCCACAGCATCACCGACAGCATTCCTCACCGTTCACCTTGCTCTCCTCAGTCCACCATACTCCCACCCCACAAACTGAGCCTGATCTCCGGCACACAGGGGGGAAGCCGTTTACTCTAATCACAGGGATCGAGCGAGAGCGCCTCAAAGCCCTCGGGGGGCGATCGGCAATCAGAGAGACGGAGGCTAGGAGGCAAGGGGAGAAAAATAAACTCGACCGCAACTTCAGATATGTGAAGCAAACCTCTCCAATCCCTAATCCGAAGCAGCTCTGCCATGAGATTGTCCTGTTGGTGGGTGGGCAGGATGAGGGGGTGTTTGAGAGGATATGAGCACAGAGTTGAAGGATTTTTTTTTCTTGAAGCTCTCAAGACGGTCACAGGGAGGGTGACACTAAGTCAGAACAAGAAGGGGGCAATAAGTGCTTAAGTTACAGAGTTTGCAAAAACCTTCAACATGATTTCATTTAGAGATAAAAATGAAAAGTCAGCAAATCTGGCAAATTAGTAATACCCATAAAACTAGTAAGGGGGCACCTAGAAAACAGTACAACTGAATACTGAACTCCAAAATTGTTACCTTTTATTCTAATGAAAATTCAGGAGCTTACTGTGATATGACTACAAAACAAAACAAAAAAACTTTCTCCTTTGTGCTCCACTCGACTCTTTTAGTTAATTGTGATTAATTCCAAGAGCTCAGCAATTACTTTTATGAGTATAATGTTTCCATATCCTATAGATTATAAGATGTATAAACCTAAACAGTCTTTTAAATGTAATTTAACCTGTGTTATTTGGTCCAGTTGATTTAAGGGTTATCAAACCTTGAAATAGCTGTTATCACACTGACAGTTATGGTTCAGTAGCGCTCCTGACCTACCAGTAGGCCAGGAGTTGGTTATCATCAATACTTATGGAAATTAACAACACTTAGAGGCAGTAGTAAATGTGACAGAAGCAAGAGGCAGCTGGTAATGTCTCTTAAAACATCTGAAAAGGTTTGCCTAGGTTGATGGCTGGGTAAACCCAGGACTTTAAAATGAAAGAAGACTTTAATCACTCTGACTCAATCAATGTCATAATTCAGCAGTCAACACAACTGTAACATTATTTTAACCCAAATCCCAATCTTTAACCTAGATATAACTAATTTCTGTGGTTAAACACAAGCCTATAGATTTTGTGCTAAAATCTATGCAAGTTGTCACATTACATTTATTGTTGTAACCAATACAATAAAGTTATGCACCAGATGACCTACTGTGACCACTGGTAGATAAAGCAGGCACCTACCAGCTCATTTCTATAGTGCCGTTAACAACAAATAATGGCTACTGAATGGTGTGATAACACCTGAAGTGGGTGGTTCATACAAAACCTCTGTTACAATATTGAGTCGTCACTATATAGTACACTGCAGAGTGTAAACTGAGAAATAAAGATAGTCAACATTCAAACAAACTGTTTTAACACTACCTCTGTGGGACAGGGGTTGGTAAAGGACAACACAAAGAAATTTGACCAGGGAAGACCAGTTGGAGGGACAGAGAGACACAACACAGAACCAACTCGACTGCATAGATTTTCCGGAGCCACCTACAGTGCTGGATGCTGCTTAACATAAATGAACTTCCCTGTTGAAATGAATGGAAAGTGTTTTTTAACACTTAGTCCAACTCTGTCTGAATGTGGCTTAAGTCTTCCATGACATGTTCCTAGTCTTTCTCTATTGGATGCCACAGAGTGACAGAAGGTTGGAACAGTGAATCTGTTCAATATGACCCCTCAGTTTTTGGGAGCCACACTGTGAATGGGTGAGCAAACTTGAAGTGAGAACTCACTCCCATCCTTCGAGCATATCAGTGTCATCAACCACACCATGGATGCAAATGATTCAAATGTCTGTCCCCCCCTCCTTCTCCATCTCTCTCTCACTTTTTCTCTCTCTCTCTCTGCAGATCTGACAGTCCTGTTTACCAAAGCAGCCGACAGACAAGCTGAACAAGGCCCCGGGCCCCAGCACTTCCACTTAACTCTCTCCCCCATTACTACGATTGGTGTGAACGACACAACAAAAGAGATAAAATGCAGTTCTGAGGCGAAGAAAACAACCGCAGCTCACGATCAAGAATAATAATAATAACAAAAAAGACACGGATGAAAACAAAAGAGTTAGAAGAAGGCGAGGACGAGGCGGCGGGGGGGCTGGAGAGAGAGAAGATGATGAGGTGGGCTGTTTGAAAATAGAAATTAAAAAAAGAGACGATTTAAGAAAATTGTCGGAAATTGCGGGTGATCTGTTAAGGGTTTTTTTTTTTTACAGCATGGGTGGAAGCGCATCTTATGACTTAAAAAGAGGTATTAAAGGAAAGAGCCAGGCGTCAGGGGAATTCTCCCACATCTCACAGCTCTCTTTTTAAATTCAACCCTGGTAATAACACTGATAAATAATAGATAAATAGTATCTACCTCCCACCTTGAGCAACACTTTTTAAAGTAGTTCATGAAAGACTGACAGCTCTTGGCGAGCAAATGCACTTACGCGAACACACATTCGCACACGTGTGAGCCTGTGTATTTTACCTAATTAAATAAAACACCAGGTGGGATCGACTGATTGTGAGCACGGACAGAAAAAGGAGAGGCGAGGAAGAGAAAGGAACGATCAAATATTTTGGATGAATTTCATTAAGTTCACACTTATCATTAGCGGTTTCATCAGCAACTGACAGCTGGTTTTAGGTTCAGAGACATTAAGGGATTGTAGCTCAAAGGACTGATTGAACCTTAACCCCCACCATACCCCAGTCATTTCTGTACAGTCCCTGTCTAATCTGTGATATTTAGCACAGGCTGTTTGCTGTGTTAAGGTTTAGATGTTCCAGAAAATTAAAAGAAATAACTTGTTTTGCATAACCTGTCCTCAAATAAGGGCAAGAATAAACAAGGAGACATGTATTTACCTTTTTAAAGCTACGCCTCAGAGACACGGTCACGACTGTGCCAGGCTTTTACAGAAGGCTGTGTGTTTAAACGCCTGGAATGCTCATTTGCCTTTTGGGTTTACTTATTTACTTTTGCATAAATGAAGAACAGTAATGCGGTATTAAGGGGCTTCTCAGGGGGAAAGTTGTGTGTTTTTAAAATGCAGCCTTCTTTAAACGGCTCCCTCAGTTTGCTATATTAAGGAAGGCTGGATGATTAATGCAGCATAGATCTAATTTCTTTTGATTAAAAAAAAATTAGAAAAATAATGCCAGAAGTGAGATGAGCTCAACATGCACACAGCCCCCCTCTTAAAAAACACACACACACACTCACACACACACACCCCTTCTTCACTCACAATCATCAGATAGTAAATGCTCATCTAGGCTAAAATAAGCAACAAATAATCACAAAATTCCCAAATAATCAAATGCAAAATGTAAAACAACTGCTGTGATAACTGGAGCTCAGTAATATTTAGCATCAGCCACAGCTGCGACACCACTACTGTCACTTGGAATAAAAACCTAAACCTTTCAGAGCTCTCGATTGATTCTTTAATTCAGCCTGATGTGACATTAAAACCCTTTGGTTGACTTCCACTGGCTGTGACAAATGTACCAGCGCTTTAATAGAGGTGTGCAGACAGGCCGGCATTTCAGTGACTTTTATCAAACTGAATTTATCAACACGGGCTCCTAGGATCTGTGGCAGCAGCCTGTTCTGAAGGAAGCCTACAGATACCGTTAAGTACATCATTCCTCCTCGCTGTCGCACTCCTTCTCTCCCTCTGTTCCCTGCATTTCTCTCTAAGTACCCCCCCAACACACACACAGACACACACACTCTGTTCTGTCATCGCTCTGCCTACTCTTTATTTATCTCTTTGCTCTCTTGGGTCTAACATTCCGTGGATAGGATACTTTGCAGGCTAATGGGTATGTTTTCTGATTGCAAATTGTAAATTAAAGGGAAAAAAAAAAACATCCAGAATTCCCAAATGAGTTCTAAGAGTACGTCAAGGTCTAACGGTATTTTTTTTTAGACAGCATTAAATCTCTCCACTCAGACTCCTGAGACTGAGGCTATTGAAACTAAAGTGTGACGGTGGGTCAAGAAGGCATCTGGATTGTCTGATTTTAAATCCAAACCAAAATAAAATGGACTTTATATTTTCTCACGTTACCACACTGTGGCAATTAGGTTTCTATTTGCAGAAACTGGCCGGAAGGTTTTTCTTTTTGTGAAGTACTTCCTCAACTCTAATTGTATCCAGTGCGTGGATTCATTTCGACTAAAAGTCGAGACTTGCTGCTTGCACGGTGGGGTCCTGTTCAGGAACTTACTGTCAGTTTCAGCGACAGGTCCGCTGAAGATCACGGATGGAGAGTTTAGATGGTACGAGCGAGAAAGGGACGTAGAGAATGAGAGAGAAGGACGGAGAGAGAGAGACAGAAAGGAGGTGGAGAGATGACAGAGGCCGCGGCAGAAGAGATGGAAGAAAGACGAGTGAAGCGGCGGAACGAGGACTGTGATAAGGAGGCTTCTGAAGGGTCCTCTGAGAAGCTGGAATTGCTCAGTTCAGCTCCGTCAGAGCCTCTGAGGTACTTGAACCTTGCCTGCCTCGCCTCCACCTCTCTGTAGAGCTGCTGCCCTGCAGGCCACCTGTAAACCGCTTTGACACATGATCCACTCCCACAGATGTGGAGTGGAGACACACATACGCACATACAGAGGGAGAGAGAGAGAAACCACTGCTTGCAGGCAGCCACAAAAACCACCAGGATTCAGTTGTTTCTCGATTAACAACTAGCTGTCCCACTTTTCAATGACACAAGAGAGTGACCTAACAGTCTATCTCATGACATGTTTGTTAAAAAATGCTTTAAGCAACAGATCCTTCAGTGAGGCAGGACAAATAACCTGCTATTATCCGCAGCGCTCACGTTGGCGTGCAAGTGGCACTAGGAGGATTTTAACCTTCACCTCCTGAAGGCCGAGAAAAACAGGACACATTGGAATTTAATTAAGCGATTAGATGGATGCCAGGACTCAAGCGCAAACAAAAGACAATGGTAACTATTAGGCATTGGAGGAACATAAATAAAAACTCTGAATTAGACAAATTATTACTGGAAAGAGAAGCGCCGACCTCTCAATTCCAAAAAAAATTGAAAAGATGGAGAATTAAAAAAAGAAGGAAAAAAAACGGCGGCTGCTGATTAGGCCTTGTCAAAATATTTGCAAGGGAGGAATTCCACCAGGCGAGCACGGAATCGGCTCCTCTACAAAAGAGCCATCTTCCCTGAGTAACAAGTTGGTGCAATGAGTGTCGACAGAAGAGGAGCTGAAATCCCCCCCGGGCTAGAGAATATCCCACTATTGTAGTCTTAACCCGCGAGACCTGGCGGGGAATGTACAGCTTTCACAGTCACTTCTCATCCTATTTGTAGCACTGCTGCTGACGTGTGGGCGCCTGGGCCAGAGCAGGTCACTTTACTACCCCCCCACTTTTTTTTTTTTTTTTTAATCTTCCTTATACTTCAATAACAATCACCTTTCTACTTTACACTCCACTTTTACAAAACCAGTCCTGCAAATATTTGAGGGGGGGCATTCATCTATATTGTCTTATATTTTCCCTCTTTTCTTTCCACACCTCCTCCACCCTCACGCCAAACCACTTTTTTTTTTCATGTCTTTTTTTTTGTATTTTTTTGTTCCACAAGGCAAGTTTCATTAAAGATCCAATTATGCAAATCAGGTGCTGGAGAGGCAGTTGAATATGCACTATAATGGTGTACAGTAATCGTTCGACACAATATACGGCATTCGGGGCCAGATTTACGAGCGCAACACAACTGCAACGGCTCAGTCCTTTGGTGAAAACCTCTTGATCATAATTAAAGGTGCAGGAGTTCTCTTCAGCATCATCACACCCTCCTTTTTTTTTCTTCTCCCTTCTTCTTTTTTTTTTCTCTTCTCTTTTCCCTCTCTGTCTCTCTCTCTCTCCATCTTGTGCTACTTTGGCGTGCT
The DNA here is from genome assembly GCA_034779795.1 of Ctenopoma multispine. NCBI lineage: Eukaryota > Metazoa > Chordata > Actinopteri > Anabantiformes > Anabantidae > Ctenopoma > Ctenopoma multispine. The sequence continues at coordinate 25,154,868 of JAUYWH010000018.1, forward strand.
CATTAGCAGAGGTCTGGGAAGTTTACAGAGGTCACATCCCAGAGGTAGGGCAGCCAAAGAGCAGAAATGACATGTGCGATTCAGTCAGCGATGATATGGGAAGTAGGTAAAAGACGTAACCTGTCTCAAACACGCACGCAAAAACACACAAGTACAACCTTCCACCTCCTAAACACTGGAGGTATTTACCAGTGTGTTAGCCGAGCATGGCTGCATGCTAAGCAGTAACAATTCTCTGCTTCAGGACCTCTGATTGATGTGCGCTTGCCTGTTTGTGTTAAGCTGTTTTCTGCAGAAATGACACGGCTGAAAACGCTGCGCCATTCGACACATCAAAAGGGGAAAACCTGACACCGCATGACGCATCCTTAAATCCGAAATGATAACGAACTTCAGGGAGGGGGGGAGAGAAAAAAAGACACCAAACTACAGCCAAACTCAATAATATCTTAATGCTAAAGGGGCTCAGCTCGGGGGAAATATCACAGGCTTTATGAGGATATGGTGTTACTTTTTTTTCAGGACACATTCCTTGTTGGTGTTATGAGACGTCCAAATCGTTACAAACAGAGAGAGAGGGAGAGAAATAAGAGAGAAAGAGGCCACACAGTGTATGGTCCACATGTGTACACACTGTACACACAGCACTGCAAACTGTGGTGGAGAAAAAAAAGAGATTTTTTGAATAAACTAAATTCAGATTCTCCTTGCAGGGACTCTCCCTCGGACACCGCTGCTTTACCTCTCTTACCATGACACCCCTCCCACCCTCCCACCCGCCCCCACCACACCAGCAGCTCCTCTCGGCTGCCCAGACAGGCAGACGATCCTTGTGATGGCAGCCCGGCATGAGAGGACTTAGTCAAGCCTGTATCTGTCAGCGCCTCATCTGCCCCACACTCTTTATTCTTAGATCAAACTGACGTCTGTGATTACCCCACCACCACCACCACCCTACTGTTCCTCCAAACCCTCCCCAAGTCTTTATCAAGCTCTCACGGCAAAAAGGCATATCGAGTGGGGAAAACATACACTTAGACTCAGAAGCAGAGAGAGAGGCGTTCACAAAAAAAAACTCTCCTTAAACACTGATTCAAATTCATACAGCTTCATTTCAATTCATTTGTAGCTAATGACGACGTCCATATTTCACCCGCAACGTGTTAAATAAAGGCTTAGATAAGAAAGAACTGGAACATCATGTGCAGAAATGATTTCTTTCACAGTATGAAATCCTAAAAAGGCCTAATAATGAGCAAAGATCAGCAGCGCTAACTTCATAAGACTCAGGTCACTCATGCCCCCTTTCCATGTATCACCACAGTGGAGGAAATCAGATGTGCTCTTAGAAAAGTTGGCCATCATAGCCATCACGCATTTCTGATGACAGGAACTCAAAGAAATATGAAACAGGTCTCATTTGATGTGTGTAATCCAGCGTGAGATGTTCCGCGATTCACTGTGCTTTCCTTTATGAGAGAGTGTGTGTGTGTGTGTGTGTGTGTTGCCTCACACAGAAACTGCAGAGCATCTTCCCCTCTCCAGTGCTTGAACTCTGGAGATCAAGGTCATAGAGCAACAAGGCACGACCCAGACTTAACGCCTGTGTGTTACCCTGGGGGGGGGGGGGGGGGGGGGGGGGGGGGGGGGGGGGGGGGGGGGGGGGGGGGGGGGGGGGGGGGGGGGGGGG
>JAUYWH010000018.1:25159415-25188863 GCA_034779795.1 Ctenopoma multispine
GGGGGGGGGGAGAAAGTCCTCTCAATGTATCGCTGATCCGAATGCGCAGTTTTATTTGCAAAGCCGTGCGCCCGATCGCCCTTTACGCACACTCAGTGTAACCGTGTAAAACACACAACGACTGTGTAAACTGAACACATCAGAGTAAATTTAGTTTCCAGCTGAATTAAAAGAAGACTTTCTAACACGTTGAGTTGCAAGGTGTCGAGCACCGCAGTCCATGCTCTGGTCCCAGCTGCTGTTTTGTCGCCGTTTGTTTTTTTTTTTTTTAACGATCATCACTCGCTACGGATAATTGCTCTGTTATTTTCTAATCATGATTGGGGAGACATCAGGAGCCCCCGCTGCGATGCTCCCGCAAAAACAACCCCCCAAAAAATCCTACCCCCCGAAATAAAAACTGACTTCACAGCGAGTAACATACTCCAAGACCTCCAGTAAAACCCCACTCATGTGCCATAAGCACCACACTTCTTACCTTTTAAATTTTGGCGAAGCGCCGGCTAACTCCTGCGCGTAAACGATGCGTTGTGAGAGATAGTGCTCATTGAATAATGAGGCATGTCCATATGATTTGACCGGATCATATTCTTTTTTAGATGACGGAGGGGGTGTTGGAAAGTGCGCTTCGGACCTGTTCAATTCTGTCCACTCCTCGATCCTGTCCCTATCGCTGCTCCCTGCCGCGCATCCCGAGTTTCAAATCGGGGGAAAGGGAAAAAAAATACCGCTTTTAATACTACAAGAGTCTCTCTTGTCGCTTTTTTCTGTCCCTTTTCAAGCCGGCGCAATGCTAAATGGGAAAACGTTCGCATTGATGTCGATCGCCCAGGCATCAGCGTATTCCCTTCATCTTTCAGCTTGGACTCCCCCTATCTGGTAGGTGAAACGCATTGTACCGAAGAAGGCACTCCATTGTAGAAAGCAGAGACGACTGGCTGGATACAGCCCGGGTCTTGCGGTACTCGCCTGTTCACAGGGATAAAAAAAGCAGCTGATGAGCCCAGCGGCGAGCGGAACCTCGTTTAAAGAAATAATCCCCCCAACGGTACATTTCCCCCCCTGGTGCCTCGACTGGATTAGAAAAAAACAGCCTGTTTGCGACCACCTTAGTTTGTTTCTGACCTTGAACTGCCCACAAACAGTTTTATTTTTTTTTAAATGCCCCCCTTGTACATAAGCATTCACACACGGGCGCGTAGGCACTGCGCGTTCAGCACTGGCTCTGATAACTAAACCCCCTCAATCCGTGTAAAGACACCCCAGGTCACCAAATTCATTCGGGGAAAAAAAAGTAGAATTTCTTACCTTTAAAGTCAACTGTGTCGAGTGTTTTGTCCTCTTCTCCTCGCGTTGAAATCGAGAAAAAAAAAATAAACATAAAGAGCAAACTCCAGGATAAATGAGCGTCGCCTCCCGTGCGTCCTGAGCGTCAGTCACCGCTTAAGAGAAGTAATGAGTGATAAAAATGACGCTCATCTATCTGCACTGTAACCTTGTGGCGTATTTAATGTAAATAAGCCCCGTTGTGTTGCCAGTCCCCATGCATACAAACGCTTCTCATGAACTCGCTTTTTTTCTTCTTTTTCTTTTTTGTGTCTCTCTCTCTCTCTCTTTCTCTCAATGTATTGACGATTTATTCTTACTGCCTGGGAGCACAATACGGAATCATTATTTGAAATTATATATCGATAATGCGACTGGTCCAATTAGAGGCATTTCTACACACATCACTGAAGATGTTTCAAAGCGCCCACTCTGACTGCAAAGAAGCAAAGACTTTTTAAATATATATATCTATATATGTGTGTGTGTGTGAGTGTGTATATTTCCAGTATGAACCCTGAACTTGGAGTTGGCACAACTTTTGGCGACGCGTAAAAAGCCGCACGACAAAGAGACGTCCCGCATAGGCCGAAGTGTTTCCCGCAACTAAAACCTGCCTCGCATGTTGGTTTTGATATATTGTGCTTTCTATAGAGGGGTGGAAGAGACTGAATAATGCAATTATAGATTCAGTATCCCAGCGCTGACAAAAGACAGGGCTTCAATGGAGGCTTTGTTATAGGATTATATAATGATTATGGGGTAATTATGGGAACGGTTTGGTAATAATAAAAAAGTATCAAGTGCTCTCTTGCACGGACAGCTTGTTTTCTATAATGTAAGTGCATGAGTAGAGGAGTGTGATAAGACAGACAGACAGACAGACAGTGTTGCTGACAGCTAGTGGCAGGATGACGGCAGACAGCCCCGATTATTCAAAATGTCGAACCGAGAGACACATTAATACCACTGACTGAGATGCTATCAAATGTCCTCAGAACCGGACATGGGCCCACAAAGGAATATCTCAGGGTCATATTCATAACCCCCCACACCCCCCGCATCATCACCCCCCTTCCCCTCCCCGCCACCTCCCCATCCCTCCTCCACGCCACTTGAGCCATGCTGTATGTGTCAGAACGAGGGAGAGAGAGAGGGAGAAATACACACGTTTAAATTGTCACTGTGACAGGGAGCAGCACCTTCCATCATATTACAATTATTCTTTCCATCACATTTAGGAATTTGTTGCAAAATAAAAATGTCATCAAACTTTTTTAATTAAAAAAAAAAACGTTTTTGCACAAATAAACAAATGAGTATTATCAGACATATTAAGACATCTGACACATTTTTTCCGCTCACTCTTAAACATTTAGGCTTTTTAAAAGACATTTCCCGCAATGCTGAGTGTCTATGTGTGTTATGAGACATTAACAGATAGCCTAAATATCTGCTTTCTTCCCCTTCCCAGACAAAACACATCTTCCTCTTTAAAAGACACCCCACATTCATTATGCACTATGAAAATCTGATTCTCATGCTGCTCCTTTAAACGGTTATATGGAATTCAGTTTGATTTGTATGAAATTCTTTTTTTTCTTTCCTTTTTTTTTTCTTTTTGAGCATTTTCCAAAATAATTTAAAAAAAGTTTTCCTCCCCTAAGTAATGTGCATAACCATTCCCCATCAATAATATGGCTATCTCTATGGGAGTGATAGCAGCGAGCAGTAGGGGTGTTCTTTTTGCCGATTCTCCATGGATCAACAGCGCGTCATCAGCTCCTTTTGAACTTGTTATAGCAAGTCAAGTGATTCTTTATCGGCTGACAGGCCTGACAATGCATCGGGGATGGGAAAGCAGGTCAAAAGGAAGTTGCCATATGGACTTAAGCATGCAAATTTCTAACAATACATAGCAGTGAGTGTTGTACTCTCACAGGCACGCCATCATATACATGTAAGTGGCCAAGCTAAACCAGTTTGCCAGTAACATTATGCAGGCTGACACAGATCTCAGTGGCTTCGATTAATTGTAGGCAGAATAAGTGGTAAGAAACTAATTTCAGCTCTGTGCTTTTAAAGTGAAGGATGATATGAACATTTAACCGATTACTAATTATTGAATGGCTTCTAATTGTCACCCACAATCATATTTATGAGGTATATAAATGATTTCCAGCATTTTGTTTATGCTTATTTTGTTTATTTATCTTTTAAGCTTTGTCTGCCATCTGACGTGTTAGTAATACTTGGGCTAAATCTAAATCCTGGAGTCTTTAAAGCTGTGGCATCAAACTTAATTGGGAGAAAGTACATTTAAGATATACTTTACTTGAGGGTTCTGTATATGAGTGATGGATGCTGCACAGACAGACAGGAAAGGGTCTGACAGTGCTTTCATTTGCTTCTGCAACAGGTGAAGCATTCATTTGCTCATAGCCCTGAGTACTGTTTTACTTCTCCATTCACAGTAAGGTTTATTATGCAGCCCTTTAGATCTTGTTTGTGTGCTGCCCTCGTCGATTTTACCTTGCTGAATAAATTAATGTCGCACATTTTAATGTTGTTGTTTTTTTTTTTGTTCAGGTTCAGGTGTGTACAGCGTCGTGCAGAAACACAGCAGTGGCGGGCCCATGTTTTAAACCTACTGATTGCCTTGCTGTGCTTTTTCAGTGCACTATTAAGTTTCATTTAAAATAAATGGAAATTGGTACACACGCAGGGATGTCAATATATCACAGAGAGAGAAATGTGGTGTTGCGCGGCCTGTGTTTGTGCGTGCGTGTTTGTGCTGAAGGGATAGAAGGCAGAGCGAGTGTTGGCCAGCAGTCCTGGGAGGGTCATCACTGCCTTATTACTGCCATGTTAGTGACTAGCAGCTGAAGATGGCTCTGCTCCCTGCCCCTCTGCTTGGGAGTCATCCAAGACAGCGCGCTCCAAAAAAACAGACCAGCCACTGTTCAGTTCTCAGATAGATTAAGATGTTATTCCACTGCTCTGGCCATCTCTATCTGACTCTCTGCCTCTCTGTTCCCCCCTCCTCGCCAGAGCCAGATTTACAACATGCCCGTCTGTCCCTCCAAAGGCCTTATTGCTAATTTCAACTATTAGGGAGTAGACACAACAATCTAAGAGACAACATGACTGAAAGGTTTTAATGCTGTTGTCTTTACCAGTTCACATGTGCATATGGAAAATTTAGCGTGTGCCTGTGTGTATGCGGCTGCATGCATCTTTAAAGCCAGATATTATACTCAGTTTATATTTAAAATGCAAACACAGCCGAGACTCTGGCTTCCCCCAGAGGAAAAGAAATACTTCTCTTTAGTTCAAATTGAGTTTCTCAAAGTCTAATTTGTAGCAACCCTTTGATGAACAAATGTTTTCAGACTATCCTGCTTTAATGAAAAGGGAGTGAGTGCACTTTTAAACAATCTGAAGCTCTGAACCCTCTGTGACTGTAAACTTTAAAAATTAAACTTTAGAATTTGTATCAATTACACTTTCAACTTCTGACAGGACCTTAAATAAGAGCCAGAGGCAGTGGTTATAGAAAGTGTTCACTACGCCAGATTCATTTCCACTGCAGTCGTCTCCTCTATTGGTGACATCAATCCCTCATGTGAGGCATTTATGTTTTCAACAAATACACACTAAATACACACTACTGTCTCAGGCTCTCCCACGATGACTGGGGTCAACGAGTGTGTATGTTTGTCAGCTCTGATCGTTAATGAAACGCTCGCACAAATACAACGCAGGCAAATATTTAGAGCCCAGTCTGGAGATTTCATCACGGACAAATCTGTGATTCTTCAGGGAGCACTGTATTTCTTTATTTGCGAGGACGGAGCGTATACTCAAGATCAAACTTGTCTGGGCTTGATGAATGTGGAGGAGCAGGAAGTATACTGCCTTTGACTGATAACCAGTGTGATTTTAATTTAAATCATATGAATCGATGTCTGCCCAGAGCAGAAATAAAATATATCTAAATGAAAACATCTGACTCTAATTGATTAAGAACAATGTTCTGCATAGTAGATCTAGAATATCCTTGTTTTGATTTGATTTCTTTTCTATGCATGACTAAGGGAAAAGGAACTGCTGTGAGTGTGCGTGTGTGTGTGTCTGTGTGTGTGTGTGTGTGTGTGTGTGTGTGTGTGTGTGTGTGTGTGTGCGCGTGTGTGTCTGTCGAAGCATGTGTTCATACAGTATTTCTTTATTAGTCCTCTCATGTACTGCTAACACATGAGAGGCACTAAACATCTGATTTTCCTCAATATAAATTGACCTTTGACCTTTGAAAATTCAAAAGCTCGTTACTCACGGGAAATTCTCCAAACACCTTCAGAAACTCTGACTAAGAGGACACCGATGCTTAACTCTTTCACCTAACAGAAGTGTCTTCTGTTAGGTCTTATGTCAGATATTTCCTCTAAAGTGTGCCCACCACATGCACAGAAGCATGAGGGACAATGTCTCACAGCAGCAGCGCTGGTGAGGTGTTCAGGTACAGGACAGAGTGTAGGTCATCCAAGTTTTTAAAAACTCAGCAGCCATGCATGCAAGTAAAGGTGAGTTGCTTCTTTGTATTCATAATAAATAAAAGCAATCAATGCTATAACACGTCATACTTCATCTTCACATGGACTCACCCCACCTGAACTGAACCTACCTTTGGTTGATCTAAGTATATCCTCACATTTGACTCAACTTCCCAATCAGTCTATCAGTTGAACTTAGCTTCAGAGCTCAGTTTGCTTTGCCTTTCCCCTCGCTGTGCCGCTTGCTGTCTCCTGTCCTCTCACCTTTCCACCACAGTCCATATTTCCTGGATAGTGTGCTATCATATTTTACTATTACCTATCAATTGGTTTCTAATAGCAGTAACGAGGCAGCTAGCTGGCTGGTGACAGAGCGCTAACGGCCTTGCAGGGAACATTAAGGAGGCCGGGTTATGCTGTGGGCCGTTAACTACCTACAGGCGCTGGCTAATGGCTCCAAATGACCTCCTCAGTGGCTATTAGCACATAATTAGAACCTGCAGACCAGTGGTGACCTCCGCCGGACACACGTGATTACTTCTCTCCACCTGTGTTCTCCAGTACTCTCCTGCTCTCTCCTCCTTTTCCTTTTCTCTTCTTTCCTATCCTCATCTCTGCACTACTCTCTTGTCCATCCTCCTCCTTCTCGTCTCCTTTTTCTCTAATGCGCTGTAGGATTACGCTGATTCCCCGGTGGGAAGACTACCACTAAATTAATCTCTTTATGGTGCCCCAGTACAAAAATACTCCACCATTCAGCAGGTTGTGGGAAACTGCATTAAGAGAGAATATTCATCGCTACAGTTGTGCAAAGTGGCATAAGAACAGTTTCAGTGTCAGAGCTCGCCACTGAGCGTCGGCACTTACGGCCCTTTATAACTTGTGACAATTGCCAGCACCTCCTTGACATGATTCAGCAGCACTTCCTTAAATCAGCAGATAATGTGGCTCTGCAGTAAAAAAGGGAAGCTAAACTGCAGAGAAAGTGCAAGGTGCTGCCACACCACAAAAGGGCTCAGTAACTCTAACCTCTGTATACACTTCAGCACCAGTCTCCTGTTACTCAGAACAAAAGAGACGCTTTACTAGGTTAGTGTCAGCTCAGGAACAGCAGGGAAACAATGAGAAAACAACAAAAGAATGTGCAGATTTCTGTGTGTGTGTGTGAGGAAATGCAACAGAGTACCAGTGCCTTAAATTATCAGTGAATTATCTCTGAGCCGGTGGGAATTATGTGGGTTATTTGTAACAAGCAGTCAAGGACAAGTGGGCCTTGTGTTACAACTATGGAATGAATACTAAACACAAAAAAAATCCTGGCCAACTATCTATCTTTCCAGGCCATCTCCTACACATGGAAATAAAAACAGGTACACTGTGTTCAGTTGAGCTGCAGATAAGTGAAGCAGATGAAGACATATGTAAAGAGTCAAAATTGTTGGACAACACCTCACTGCTTACAGTAGCATGATGTGGTAATGGTACTGAGTGTGTTGTAAAAGTTAAGAAGTCAAGGTCAGAGGACCTTACCAGACGTATATAACCAAAGCAGGTCACTGATGAGCAACGTCCTACCTTTGTCAGTCTGTCATTTGGTGCAAGGAGGTAGTTACTTTTAAAAAATAAATCCTTGTTAGACTAGAAATAAAATTGTTAAGAGATTATTTAAAAGATAAATGAGCTGAAAAACATACTAAAACACACAGATGAGCTGACAGAAACAGCAGAGTTAGGTGATAACTATGTGGGTTCATCACTTCACGCTACAACTTTCCCATAACACACAGTCTCCTGATGGTTGATTCAAGCATCATCAAGTCACTGAATAGTCATCATGCACACCGTTCAGCAGAGCACCTACAACCTACCAGCACGCCAGTGGTGGTTATCATCCATAAGTGTGGTCATTTGGTGACATCTAGCAGTTGTGATAAATGTGACAGAAGCAAGTAGAAGAAGTAACTTAAGAGCGACAAAGTCTGTCTAGGGTGGCAGTCAGAGTGGATAGGTTGATGACAAAATACAGGACCTTCAGATGAGAGACACCAGGGAAGAGGCTGGACAAAAGAGACATGTGCACAGGCTCTGTCTCATCATTAAGATATCTGGAGTTTATCACTGAGTAACAGGTAAAGAATGTTACAGGGAAATCCTTGAAAGCTTTGTGTGTTTTCTATGACCTGTGTTAATATTTAAATTTTATTTAAGCAATTCCTGACATACATCTGGCTGCAGTATTGAAAAACAGAAAGTGTGAGATGCAGCAACAGGTCAGAGCAAACACTGTCAACAAATGACAACACAATGAACAGACTAAAAGCAGCACACAGACTGCACCAATCTTCAGTGGGCTTATTGCAAATTTTGTACACTTGTCTTCTATTGTCAATACCTGATCCAAAAAAAACTTGTACCAACTTGTTGTATCTAAATATACATCACAAGTTCATATTAGAGAGAAAAGTCTCAAAAATGATGCACCTCCTTACCAACTATATCCCTGTGCTCCTGTCAGGGTTAGACCTGGGATCTGTACAGTGCCCACTAGAGGCTGAAGTCTTCCACTGCATGTGGGTGGAGTGTGGGGGTGGGAGCCTGTGTGAGGCCAAGCCAGAGCATTCAGATACCCTAATTTCACCAGGTCTGTGTCATAAGTTAGTCACGCATGCACACAACCAGACACATAACCACAGTCCTTGCTGAATTAATTTGTTTTCATTTGCCCTCTGTCAGCAGTAATCTGGTCTTTGCTGCAGAAAGATCTTTTAACCCAAGGTTCCTATCTGCTCACAGGGTTTCATCTCTCAGATCAGCTCTCTTGCTGCTGCTGCTGCTGCGGCTGCATTTCTTGCCTTTCTTTTACGACATCAGGTCAAACAGCCAAAAACCACACTGAGGTGTAACAGTAGACACATTATATCTCTTTGGGCACATAATACATGTGTATAGTAGTACTTCATGTAATAACATAACAGAGGAATGTGGCAGAGTGGTTGATGGTAAGGATCATGACTTCAGTGTGGCCCAATTACCATGGTGAAGGCATTGTGTCCAAAAATAGCCTGTGGTTTAGGATGCAGTCTTGTTTTTGAGGGGAGTTCAGCCGAGTGTGGCACAGCAGCTGTGCAGTGTGCCGGTCAAATGTTTGGGATGTGCACTGGAATATGCACACTCATGACCAGTCAGATATGTCAGACACATGCATGTAAGATACAGTGACATGCAAACACCTTTTTGTTTTGCATATAGTTACATGAGACACACGCCAACACACTTAGATGCTTGTGCACACGTGGCAAAGATACGGGAAAGAAAAGCATATTTCTAATGCAGAACCATAAAGCAAAACATGTGAATAAAGGAAAAGAGTAGAGAGATACATTGGAAATTGCACTTCGATGTCATCCATTTCCTGAAGATGGCTGCAAACCCCTGGACACACTTAATCAGGAAAAGGGCACACCTCCGAGTATCCATTCTTTTGTAATGGCATTACACCGCACAAGTAAGATTTAGAGATCCCTTAATGTGCCAGAGTCTTCTGCATAAAAGTATATACAAAGGTTAATATTGCAATAATATGTTCCTGGAGGGCATTGTAATCATTATCTCTCTGGTGGTATCAATTAGAAGCACTTTACTGCAGGTAATGACTAAGATTCCGGTACAAAATGACATTATTATTATTATCCCCATCTATAATTTCAGAGTGGATACACAAGACATAGGAAAAAAGAGAAGCATAAGTTCAACCAAAGGTAGGCTTAAAAAGTGAGAGGACTTTCACTGTTGGACTCAAGGAAGGAAACGGGAAGCTGGACATCTGATGCAAACATGTGGGCACATGTGCATGCGAATGTGCTGGAGGATTTCACAAAGCCCAAATAATATTACAAATAAAAACACTCTTACTTACTGACTGTCTGTCCTAGTTTCCTCAAAGTGGCCCGTGTGTTTGCACGAGTGCAAATGTGTGTAAGAGAGGGGCGATCAAGCTAGAAACGGAGATAGATCGGGGAAAGAAAGCTTCAACAACCTGGTGACAAATATTTGCATTCTTCAAAGCGCAGGAGGATTGTTCTTTGCTCTCTTCTATTTATCCGGAGAGAAAACGAGAGCGAAAAAGTTGTCTGTAACGATGTGTGTTTTGGTGTGTATTTGTGTGTTGTGACCTTTGTGCTTAGTTCCAAACATTCATAACGAGTGTTCTTCCCCTTATTGACCCTCTCATCAAAAACATGAATAATTGAGGGGAAAAAAATGCTCTTGGTTGTCCTAGGCTGCATTAGGCATGGAGAAGCAGGTCCTCAGACTTTTGATTTAGCTGTTTTATATTTAATAAGTACACACAAGAGCCTCCAAGGCGCTTTTTTTAGAAGAATTTAATTGGACGTCGGTGACATCCATCACAGGGTTGTCATGGCATTGACCTTTCCACAGAGGCTATTCATAACCAGGAAGTTACATGTGCCCGGTTGCTGCCTACTTCGTCACACCCACCACAATGATGCTCTATCGGTCACGCTATCCTCCAGCTGACCAACCTCAAGATGTGTTGACCAACAAGCACATTTTCTGGAAAGATAATACTGAACATTGTTTCCTTTAGTTTCACAGCTGCCTACAGTTTGGGTTGATCTCTGAACCATCTTAGTAATGATAACTACTGTTGGTGGAAGCTTCTGTCTTAATAGACATATCTTTTTTAAAAAGCATTGAAAAATCCCTACAATTTAAGCAAGGACTGATCAAGGACAAGAAATTTGATCAGTGTGAAAATGTTATTATAATAGGTCCCCAAATTATCAGCTTAGAGGAGGAATAGATAAGGTCCTAACATAATTAATACTACAAGATCAATTTAAGTCGAGGTATGCAGTGTGCCACGGCTAATGATAGAGCTGTATCCTTTCACTGCTTTAATCAAATTTGTCTTTTGTTTGTACCCATTTAAGTTTTTAATTTTAATTTAAAGACAAATTTGAACAATTTTACAATATGTACAATTTCTTTTCTAGTTTCTCTGGCGGCCACTGTGTTGCTGGTGGTAACTGCAGTTGCCTTTTCAATTGCCTACACAGTCGAAATCCTGGAGTTCCATTCAAAATGACATGACCACTACTGAGCACTACATGAGCATCTACTCACTGTCACTGATGCCCTCTGTTTGGTACTGGCCAGGTACTATAGAGCCTGCTTTAAGTTACAGGTGATAAAATCAACAAGCTGAAAGACTAAAATGCTCTTCAGAGATGTGTTGGAAAAAAATACTCTTTATATAGTTAATATAGCCTTAAAGTGACCAGCACTGACCAGCTCTTCCTCTTTCTGCTCCACCATGCTCTGCAACACTTTCCACAGATGTTCAGGTATTAGTCTCATGAACTCCAGAACTTCTACATTACCTATGTTTTGGACCATATCACTACACAGAAAATATGTAGTAGAAAAAAAGTCACATACTGCAGCGTTAATATACTGTTTAGCGCAGCTTAAAATTAAAATTCTTATTCAGATCTCCAGGATAATAACGACACATCACAGTTGGACTTGCTACTAACTGGACACTGAAGGAAACTCTGAATGCAGCTAGTTTGGTGCATTTGATCTGCAAAGCCTCCAGTCAGCCAGTTTGTTTCCTTTGAATCAAATGAGCTGGTGACGTCAGCCCATCAGAACACGGTATTGTGACTGTTCTGCCTGTGAGTACAGTCAAATACTTTACAATAAATATTCTTTAAACTAAACTACAGGGGTTGAACAATTTAATGTAAAAAATGACTTATCATTATGTGAATCATCATGGCAGGCAACTTGCAACAAAGGTAGATTATACATCAGCTAGCGGTAGTCATCATTCGCCTACCCACTGTATACATTATATTAAACAGAAGAAGAAATAGCGTGGTGAAAGGCAGTGAGATCCAGATGTCCTGCACGCTATAGCACATGTATACAGAGAATAGGTCAACAATAACAAAATGTCTCCGAGTGGTTGCCTGTTCAAGAACAAATGATGTTCCCCAGACAAAGAGAGGAAACACAAAACTATGTCATAAACACCTTCGTCCACACATCATTTTCACTGAAGTCAGTACATTTCTGGTAATTACAAGATTACTAAACATGCCATGGTGATTACAGTAAGTAAAAAATGGAACCTGTACACTTCTAATCTCGCTTATAGAAAAAAGAAAAACATCATGTACCTCAAAGTACAACCAAAAAAACCCCCACAATAAATAATCAGGGGAAGTTGAATGGTTGGCTTTGTGGCAACAGAGCAATGGGCTCAAATGCTTAACAGAGCAATAACAACATAAAATAGGGAGTTATAATCTTAAGTGTCTCTTGTATTAGTGCAGATGAATCTAAAGTTAATATGAACAGAGGCGAGGTTATCGCACCTCCCTGAATGGCGCCGCAACGCACTATGGCACAGTGGAGCCCGGAGGCAATAGGCAGAAACATAAGAGAAATAGAAAGGCTGAGCAATTCACCCAAAGGGATTAGATTTTAAATAGATATCAGCCCATATATGAGTCCCTCTTTCTTTCTTCTGTCTGTAAGTGGGTGTAATTTGGAGTGCGTAATGAAGGAAAAAAGGAGCTATAGGTTAATCTCATTGACCTCCAAACTCTGGGGAACGACGGGTTATAGTTGGGAGATACACACCCATCTCCCCTGCCAGCTAGCTCAGCCTGCCCTCAGAGAGGTAATGAAAGTTGTGAAAGTGACTCGGTGCACAAGGGGGAGTGGGAGCACACGTGAACACGAGGGAGAAAGAGAAAAAGAACGGGGAACCTGAAGAAAGTAGGCCTGCTTTGTCTGTTTTACTAGGGTAAAAGAAAGACACTGATTTCACATCATTACCCTGGATAGTATATATTACCTGTAGAAGACCAGAGCCAGTTCATAATGGAACAGATCTCGGTATCATTCAGTTAAAATAAAGCAGATGAAACACTGTACTTCTACACTACACTGGGAGTTTATTGAGGTCCTGACATTTAAGTATTCAAGACCAAGTAGCTGGTCAACACATACCTGGTGACTGGAGTTAGCAGATGCCTGAAGCTGATCCATCCACAGTTATATGACTCTCACCACGTGGACACAGGGTTAGAGCTCAACTTAATCATTCTGTTTTTATCTGGTTAAATTACTTTTACTGCTAGATTCAGTGTCACGGTATGATTCATCTGACACGAGGAATGTGAGGGGAGTCAGACTGGCCAGGTGTGCAGAGATGTGAAACTACTTCCTTCCTTTACTTCCTTTACTATTTGTGTATATGAATGCATTCGAGTAGAGGCTGTCCAGAAATATGCACTGTTGAGACAAAAAAAAAATCTTGGAGAGAGATCAGAGAGGCAGTGGAATGCAGCCAGGAGGAGGCTATGATGGCAGACTTTTTGAACTGCCTTTGAGTGTGGCCATTGAGCACAGGCATTAACACTTATATCTTTAAACCTCAGATTAAACGTTGTATTTATTACTGCAAGTCATTCCAAGCAATTTGAAGCATACTGAGGCCTACAAAATCACACAAATCTTCAGTAGTTTCCCTATAGCATAACATATTCATAACTTATATAGCTGCAACCAGTTAAAGTCATATTTAGGTATTATTTATTAGTAGTTAAACATTCACAATCCCAGATAATCTGCTGCATCAGGACTGTGTGGTAAATCCTGATTGCTAAATCCTGACTGGTGGATGGAAGTATTTGACATCATTTTTTTTTTTTTCCAACTGAGCCTCCACTTAAAAAGCAGTGATAAGTGCAAAGACAAAACCACAAATGACAAAAACACAAATGCAGAAATATCCAAAATGGCAGAAGCACCATCACTCATTGTAAGATGTTAGCTGAGAAAATATGTTCAGGGTCATTAAGAGTGCAAATCTTTTCAGACATCAGTATGGTATTAGTACATATTCGGATGACTCTCGACTGGGCTCATCAGAGGCTTGTTTAGGTAAAGCAACTTGCAGCCAGCTTTCACCTGTTATAAATATGAGTGTGCTTCGGGTTTCCAGCAGAAAGGTGTTTACTGAGTAGCAAAACATGGCAAAATGCTGTTCAAACATTAGAGGTCACTTAAAAATGTTCTTGTCTTCTATGAAAACATACATGTTGATCATAAGTGTTAAAATAACTATAAACTGATTTTCTGAAGATCAAGTCACCTTTTAAATTGAGAAATGTGCAAACATTCTATTTTAACACACATTGTTTGCTGATGATGGACATCTGTTCATCAGTGTAGATATTCCAGCCATGATATAGTTAATATTATAAATAAATCTAAAGGACATTTCATAAACTTTAATGGGGGCTTTCTCAGCACCAAATCATGTTCTCAAATCAAGTTTCTAACAGTACAGTGCATAACACGCTTAGCAGACATTAGGCAGATCAGGCAAACGTGTTCTTGGTTTTACTTGCAACATACACCAGCCATTATACAATACAGTGTTAAACCTTTTAAAGACCATCTTTTGACAGCCATAGCACAATGCAGATCAAAGTCGTAGCCGAGATACAGTCACAGAGACTTTATGTAAAAAGATTCACAAGTGCCAAAGTTAACCAATGAAGCAACAGCGTATCTTGAGATAGAAGATCTTCCATAGGAAATTACAGAACTGGAAGCTTTTTTGTACAAAATACACCATGTTAATTTAGTGTTCTTGTGTAGTTTTTCATTGTACAAAATGAAAACCACTCCTCATTAATGACTCCACATCCAGAGCAATGGTGTACTTATGAATGGATGGGAAAGTCAAGACAAAAATGTGCTGAACAGCTCAGCTGAATGTGATTAACTACCCTCAAACTACAACCTTAATTTAAGTGCTCCAGTGTGATAACATCACAGGTTTAAGATTTGATCTTCAAGTTTCTATGCCCTGGAGACACGTATCCTGTTCAAAGAGTGTCACGTTGCTGGGGAAGATATGGTGTATATTACAAATGTCCTTAAGACAATAAAGTCAACTCTTTGTCCTTTGTAGTGATATCATGCCCTGTGTCCCTCCCTTTCTAAGATTCAATGATGGTGTTTGCAGCGTGTTAAGTAAAGGTCACTATAGCATGTATGTGCACACACATTTTACTGATATGCAACCTGTATGTGTGTGCACATATCTCTTTATGACATACGATATTGTGTGCATTTCATAAGTGTCAATGCGCCTTCTGTGTGTGTGTGTGTGTGTGTGTGTGTGTGTGCGTGCCTGAAGGTCTGGGTGGTTTGGCCTGCCACTTCAGTTTAGCAGATAACCTACTCTGCTCCTCCGCTCCGCCTGACTCTGTAACTGTATCTGTTCTTACCCTCCTACAGAAATAAATAAAACCTCTTCTGCTATTCCCACTACATAAAGGCTTCGGGGGCGGGGGCATGGGCTGGAGCAGGCGGGGGGCATGCCTCACATAATCGTTTGGGACTGGGACAAACTTGGCCCATTGATATCTGTGTATTTATTACGTCTATGGCAATATAAGGCAGAGTAAGATATCAGCTTACCCAGAGAGCTGTGTGTGAGAGAGCGAGAGTTTAAGATAAAGGATATTTAATATCCAGCACACATCGGCAGGGGCCTAAGCCTCTAATAGCACTTGGGGTTTCTGAGCAGGTAATGCCTTCATCTTTGTCTAAACACACTTTTATGGACTTTAACTGTAATGATATAAAGAGAGAGGGGGTCACAGATAAATGTAGTGTAATGGCTCAAAGCCGAAGATTAGCCATGTATCCTGTCTAGGGGATAATGCTTCAAGGCAGTTTCTCCAAAAGGTGTTATCTCCTGGTGAAGAAAGAAGAGAGAGAAGAAGACACACGCGCACACACACCCCACACACACACACACAACCCAGACACATATATTAAATAATATCCTCTTCTTCTTTCCTGTCTATTTTTCCCACCTTTCTTTTAACTGCATTTTGCATTTTGTCACATTGCATTAGTATCAGTGGCGGTGGCGTTGGGGCTGTAATGAATCTGTGAAGCCAGCGTGCATGTACATCACTGGTTATAGACATTACCTGGGCGCCTCCTGCGTTCTAGGACACATTAACTTTGCTTATTTGGTGTCTAAATGATAATGAGTATTCACATGATAACCTATATCATTTAGTTCTGAGGATGAATCCCAAAAAAAGAAAAAAAAAAGGGCGCATACGCATGTTCACACATACTGTGCAAGAACAACAGCAGCATTTAAAGGCCATTTAGTGAGCTTTTTTTAACCGATCAATCAGGTGGCCTTTTCAACCATTACAGTGGAAACGGAATCAAACAACAGCTACATAGTTATCTGGAAGTGTGAGTGAGGAAAAATAATAGTGTTGTTGTCCTAATTATGCGCCGGGCTAATGCATTATTTACCATTCCAACGTACATCAGCAGGGCTGGATATGAGTAAAATTATTTATGATTTAAGACCCTTCTATTTTTCTCCTGCATCTTTTTTCTCTCTCTGTCGCCCATTTTAACCCCCCTCCACCAAATCATACTTCAATAAAATGTGCCGCCCTTATTCATTTTGCATGAGGACTCCCTGACAAACATCCAGGATGGAAACATCTGTTATCCAAAAAAATTCCTCAGCGCACAGGGTCAAAACAACAAAGCCATCACACAGAAGAAGCGGTGGCTACTTTAACTGTATAACTCACCTCGGGCTACTGCAGCAAGATGGTGGATGACAATGCACAGCCACAGGCAATGGGGAAACTCAAAGGAAAAGTCATAGTGTGCAAGGGGGCTTGTTCGTGTGGCTTTGCAGAGACAGTCGTGCTAGCAGTAGCACTGACAGTAGCATGGATGTATTGTGAGAGCCGCAAACAGCGCCACCATTCAGCCTTTCTCCCAGTTGCCCTGTGGCGTTAAACTGCAACAAACAGCAACAGAATATAATGATAAAAGTGTAAAGGGTGACATGACACCTCAAAATAATAAAACAACGAAAGAGTGTGGCTGACAATGTAATTATCAGGATTAAAATGTCAAACATAATAATTAACCATCATTAAAATCTGCTGTTATTTATTTTATTTTAACTAAATATACTCACCTTGTGAAAACTACAAAGAAATACAATGGAAAACATAAATAATTTTTCTAATTTCCTGGTTGTCTGCATAAATTGGTGATGAAATGTGATCTGATCTTCAAAACTATCAACAAACACAATATTTCATTTCTAAGCCGAAAAAACACAATAAAGACGTAAAAGGTGACAATGCTTTCATTCCACAGCATCTCATCTATTGGGCTGAGGTCTAGGTTTTGACTGACCTACTTCAAAATGTGGATTTTATGTCCCTAAAGCCGGGATTTCATTTTCCCCTCCACAAGAGCAAGCTGTCCAGGTTCAGAGCCAGCAGAGCAGCGCCAGATACTGATGCTTCCTCCACCA
The DNA here is from genome assembly GCA_034779795.1 of Ctenopoma multispine. NCBI lineage: Eukaryota > Metazoa > Chordata > Actinopteri > Anabantiformes > Anabantidae > Ctenopoma > Ctenopoma multispine. The sequence continues at coordinate 25,176,723 of JAUYWH010000018.1, forward strand.
TACTTCATCACATTGTTTTCATGCTGGTTTGCAGATTTCTTTTTTTTTTAAGTTTCAAGGTGAAGTCATAAAGCATTCACTAAGTTTGTTTCTCGCTATGACTAGTGAACTGAACCTCTCATGTAAAGTCAGAACCAGAGTTCCCTGTTAAAGAACAGCTAGGACACCCCAGTGACTTATCCAGCAAGGTGGAGGTGAACCTCTGTGTGCACCCAGATTAATCATACCACACCTTTTATAATGCACATACGTACATAGCAGCCCTCAATCTCTCGGCAGCTGGGCGCACTGCTCTGGTGCGTTGTATAAGTTAATGGTATAGCTTTGAATGTGTCCGTACGAACAGCTGCATTCTTTTGTAAGTGCAAGAAAGAAAGGGCAAATGATGAGACTGTATTGTGTGTGGGTTCATGCAATGCATATTCTTACACAGTGTGCCTGTGCCACTTTTGGCTAATGACAGGTGCAATAAAGCATTTGTAAAGGATGGCACCATCCATCATGTTGTGCAGGGCGCAAGGAACCAAGGGAGCTTAAAAGCACAAATAGGAGTCCCCCTGCACGGGGCATGGAGAGAGAGATGGAGGGAGTGGGATAACGAAATTTATATCATATTACACACTGAAATGTGACCTCATAATGACACCAGTAATGACATCAGTGAAACTCAATCAAGTCCCTCACTCAGTATTACTTAAGGTAAACCAGTGCCCTTACTGTGAAATGAGAATATCAAATACAGCGTTGTTTGTTTTAGTTACAGCTTCAACTCTGGAAGCAGCTTTTGTGACAGAAGCCAAAATAAAAACACAAAGTATCTGGACTTTCTATCTAAGAATTGGATTCTGCTCATCAGCAGTGATAATAATACGGAGGATATTAAAGGTTGCAATAATACCAGCAGGAACAGTAGTAATTTTGATTCTACTAATAGTATTAACAGTGGTCAGCAGTGTTACAAACAATGACGCCCAACTGCTTCAGTTTTGCTGAGCACTGACTACAGCTTCATCATCGCACAAGTAAGGTCCTTTGAGTCCATCACACCAAGTGTGAACAAGTCTTCTTGTTCAGCAGACATTGCAAACATATCATAGAACTCCAAAATCAGGAAGTTGTGACAGCAGATTCAAACTAGTGAAGCAATGTCCAAGCATGCTCAGTGACCTTTGCTTTGGAGGAACTATTCTACAGAGACTTGAAACAAAGCAAGTCATTTTTCTCATAGTAGCCAAATTGTGGTATACACTTCAAGTTCAATCAGCACACAGGGACCCAAGACCAGAGGCAACAAAACCAGAACAGACCTGGCTAGACTAAACTGAGACTTTAGACCCCAACCGACCCAGGAACAACTCCAGGGCTGTCTGTGATCAGATAAGTCTTGACTGAATGCACTGATTGATATTTCAGCATAGGGCAGCCTTGCTAGAGCTCATAGCTGTATTGTTATTATTATTATTGTTATTACATTTAGCATGATGAAAGAAGGATTTCCTTCTCAACATGTAAGTCTGTGGTGGATATCACCCACCACACTGGGCAGATGCATACAGATTTATATGAATTCACAGCAGAGGCATTCAATAAGCAACACTTCTGTCACTGCATTGATATCAGTAAGGATGAGCAACTAGACAACAAGAAGAAAAGGAAAAAGTTGCGTCTTCATAACAATTTTGCTGTGATCAAAGCAACTGTAGCTACAGGAGACGCGGATTAACAGTCGTTTAATGATGAAGAAAAGTTTGTGTTGTGTTGTACTTGTTTGGTGTTTGTTTGTCCTCCTCATCCAACTCTGAACAAGACAAGCCGGCAGGGAGGCTTTCTGTGTTTTTTTTTTATTTTAGTTACAAGCTTGTGTGTGTGTGTGTGTTTGATAGGCACAGTGTTGCCTGTTGAATCACATCATCAGCATCAACGATGAAAAAAAAAAAAGGCAGGCAGATATAAATGAATATTCCTCACCTGTCTGCTCGTGTTGACTCCTCTTGTTTGGATTTCACAGTGGGGGAAAAAAATAAAGGCGAATATTTACTTTTAATTGAAAGGAAATTAAAGACGCATCCACATTCGCATGTGACAAAGGAAGATCACACAGCTCTGGAGTGATGATAGCTTTTGTTTAAGATGGATTTCATAAAGAAAACCCCCCACTGATTATGAAAAGAAAAAAAATCTTGGACATTTCTCCAAATACAATTACCTCGGCATCACCTGATTCAATCAAATGCATTTGCATTCTGTTTGCATGCAGTGTTCCGTGAACCGGTAAACAAGGCAGGCAGAATAAATCTGATGTGTTTTCATGCTTATGGTTGCTCTTCTGTTTGATACATTTTTATTCTGAGTATTTGAATTTTTATGAATTGGTAAATAACTGCACAAACGCACGCATGGCTGTGTGGATGAATGTTCTGAAGTTGGAGGGGTGTATATTCTTGCAAGCCAGAAAAAAAAAAGGAAATACTAAGAATGTAAGTTCATGTTTTCAGACAGATGTTGTTTGGCTGGCAAGCATGACAGATTAATATTTGACTGTGTCTGATGTGTACTTAAGAATGTATCAAAGAAGATGCATCATTCTGGGGCCTACCAGGGGATGTTGCTGCTGGCACGGTGACAAAAAGCATAAGGCCACATTTGGCACCAGTCAATCATACGCTTACAGCCTGGATAGTTGGACGGAAATATGGTGATGAGACCAAGGTCTTGTTCACTTTTAATCCCTGACCTTCTTTCTCACAGGACACTTCAGTCACTGTCTCATCTTTCCGCATACTGTATGCATCTAATGCCAACTGATGTGTATAGAAATGTGTTCAAGAGGCCTGCCAACCTCTGAAAGTCCAGGTGAGACACAGTTTATCATTTAAAAGTCACTCATTAGAGCAAATGCATGTTTAGTTTGGTCTTGCGAGCAACATAGCAGTGACTAGACCACTATATAATGTGTATACAGTTGTAGACCTTCAGTGTGACCCAGATCCAGATCCATGGTTATGCCAAAGGTGCTACTCAGCGGCAACTGGACTTGCTTGAGGTTCAGCTCACATCAGTGAATAAATTATTTGTTGGTAATTACTGATAAATTAATATAATCATAAATGACAGGTATAAGTCCTTACATGGATCAGTAAAGTCTGACATTACACTGTATTTTGTTTTAGAAATGAGGTTCTGAAAACCTTCAAGTAACGACAGTTGTTAAATAAATGCAGTGGGGTATAAGTATACATTTTCCTTTGAAATGTAATGAAGTCAAAGTATAGTGTAGCAGGAAAATATAGGACTCTTGTAAAGAAGAAATCCCATCAAAACTGTACTTAAAGTACAGTAATGAAGTAGATGTACTTAGTTACTTTTCACCACTTAAAGTCTCGATTTAGCATGTGTGTGTTTTATTGCTTATGAGTTGAAATTGTGTTTTTTCTTCTTTCTAAATTAACATTATAATTTAATGTCTTCCACTACTACAGAAGTCAAACACAGTGATTTGATGTTGTTAGAAAAGCTAAAATAAAATGACATGTATGGGTCGCATGGCATTTTAGAGCCACACTCTTCATGTATCATCTAATTATCTCAGAGATCCACCTCCTTGGCCGTCAAAGCCACTCATCTTGATCCAGCTACACACGGGAAGCACGCGAGTGGGGTCAAAGGCCATTATCATCATGAAACACTATCACTCCTCTTCATCCATTAATGCAGGTAATAATGATCCCCCCCTGCTCTGAGTGATGCTAACAATTATATGAGAGCTTATAGATGAGTTGTGTCTTGTTTCTACTCGTTTAATGCTACATCTACTGAGACTCAATTATACAGTTCAGGTTGCTGATGTCTTGGTTATGATACAGTGTTAGTTAGTTAGTTAGTTAGTTAGTTAGTTAGCTGCATCACATTAGACAGAGTGGAGACTTATCAAACAATGACTCTGTGGCATTGTGCTGGTGGATATATTAGAATATGTTTATTGAAGAATGTTTGGTACCATCCCTAATATTAAAAAAATGATCTCCTAGGTGACAAGTGACACATTTTTTTTACAGGAAATGTTTAAGGATGTAAGCCGATCGCATTGGGTCAATGATAAAACCTACTTGTGGCTGTGTCAAACATATCTCTGTATTCCCTGGTGATTTCCAGCTACTTATTTTCTATACAATATGTCGGTTTTCCTTTTAAGATCAAGTCCCCAGGCAGTGAGAAATAATAGGCCTACAGTGTATACGCCTAAGCTTCTGAGTAAAATGAAAGTAAAGAGCCAGAGTCAACCCTCAATAGGCTGTTGTGTAATTGGTTAAAGCATCAGCTACAAAGAACTGTTTTAAGTAGAAAATGAATTGTTTCTTTGAGCAGTTTCTTTTTTTTCTAAATTGTCATCTCGTCCTATTGCATGCACAGCCATTACACAATCACAAGTAAGCATATATTGTGAGGATTTTTCATTTAAATACAGTTTGCACACATAGAGTGGAAAGAAGGGGAACAGAGACACATACAATTGACAGAACACCACTGAGCTGTACTGTAATAACTAAGGAGACTATTTACCCTTAATTGATATGGCCTTTCTTGCCATGAAAAGAACAATTATTTCTAGCACCGCACGCTTCTTATGTGCACAGTAAGCTATCAACACAAAAGTGCCCTGAGTGAAATGAACAGAATTCACCACCAGCCTATTCTTAAAAAAAGAAAAGGGAAAAAAAAGCAGAGCCTTTTTCATCTTTTCTTCATTTCTCTCTTTCCCTCTTACGATAAAAGTACCAGAAACAAGCTCAGAGATGATAAAAAAATATGGCAGTGTAACACCAGTTTAATATATCAACAGTATTTATAAGGCTTTAAAGTCAGGGACACATGGTGAGCAAAAGCATAAAACAAAGAGTCCTTGTTAAAGTGGATGCATACCGCTCTCATGGCGCACTGCATTAATTCTGCTGAAAAGCATCCTCATGAAAGTCATCAGTGCTGGTTGGCACCATGCAGAACAGTTTTGTTGATCTCACAGATCCCACTCTGTTGAGCCCTCAGTCCACAGTTACACTGCATTAAGTCAGCACAGTGGACACGCGCAATGCTATGCTACAGGGAATTTACTTCAGCTCTGATGCTTTTTAATATTTACAGAACTGAAAATAAATTATCCTGATCATTACACGTTCAGCAAACAGACATTATAAGAGGACACAAAAATTTCCACAAGGACGGCATGTAAATGTGTTTTTGTAAGACATATTGTCCATAGCATTAACTTAACTTAAATAAGAGTGTTTTTTATCTAATGTAATGCCATTCATGTTTACACATCTCACTGCCTTCCTTAAAACAGGATTCATGTCAGCATTAACTCAAGCTTATGCCTCTCATGTGTCACAGTGTTAATTCTCTTAAGATATTTCATGAATACTAGACTCTTGTAGGTGGTTGGAGCCAAAAGAAGTTCAATTCAGTATGAAAAGTATAATTTGAGTTGGTTTCTCAAGGATGACAATTTTTGGCAACAGGAAATTACATCATCTTTTAAAGAAGTTAAAATAATTTTCACCATTTAAAGTGCATTTCTCTCTGCAGATTTTGCCTGTGGTTTAAAGTAATCAACAGTATCATGTTCACCTTTCCTTCAGAAAGAAGTTAAAACACTTAAAACCAGTGCTGTTGTCCAATGCTTCAAAAAGTGAGCGGGACCGCATTATTTTCATGGCGTCATCTTTATTTACGTGGAGAAGAATTTGTCATTGCAGAAGAACAAACTAAAATTAGACTTTTCAAAGACTTTCCAGGACCAGTAAGAAAAAACTATGAGGATTCAGAAAATATTTGGAATAGATATTGGAATAGAATTTATTTGAGAGGGAATCTAAGAGTTACTTTACAGGGTATCTGGATAGTTAGTAGGTGTCCGGCTCGAGTAACTTCTGCTTTCAGAAGTTTTCAATACTTTCATCTGATTCCAGCCTAACATATGTCCACTTAAGAAAGAGATTAATCAGTTCTTTGAATCTGCAACAGGTATGATTGAGTATTTATGACTATTTATGATATTTAATAAAGCTTTAAACAGCTTTAAAATTTCTTCATGTTAATAAATTTGGGTCTGAAGTAACAAGAGACACCTTGAGGATCCAGAGAACAACATAATCCCCTTCATTAATTCCTGTTTCCTGGTCTCATAAAAGATATTGGTTGGAGGAATATACATTCCCTTTGTTCATGTTCATTATTGAGCCTTTTTTCAAACATTCAGGCACAAACTTTCTCTACTTCCTGTACTCTCCATATTTAAACACTTTGTTTGTTCTGTGGTGAAATAGAAAAGTCGGCGCAATAGTACATAAAAGCAATCAGTCTGCATGATTTAACAAGAACCTGAGCCCATTAAATGAACTGCAGTGCTACTGGAGGGAAAAAAAAGAAAACATCCACAGCACATCAGCAGTTTCCCCGCTGTTCCCCCACCCCACCCCACCTAGACAGCCGAAGACAGGGCCTGCTCTCAAAATGGCACTTTTTCTGGAGAGAACAGAGGAGCAGAAATAATGTACAGTGAGTTATCTATGTACAACATCTCCAATGGAAAAACAATTAAATGAGAGTGATGGAGAGATGAAGACAGCTGCCCCTCCCTCCTCCTCTCCAGTTGGATCTGACTGTCTGTCTATCCCTGTTTGTGTACCTCCTGGAGGCACAAATGTCAGCTTTGAGCAGTTTGTGGACTCCCCACTAAGCTCTTGGCCCGCTCCGATCCAGACTGGTTCTATCTTCTGGACTCTTGGCATGCCACGTACGAGCCGTGGCCATCAATGTGTCATTCAAATGCCATGGCTTCACAGCCATGGCATTTGAGTGGTAACAGTGTTCTCACTTTTACTGATTTGTAGATGAAAAGCACTAAAATGATGTTTTTATTTAATTTCCAGTCATATTACATGTATTTATTTAGACATTATCTTCACATAAAAAGAGATGCTGCCTCAAATTCTAGACCACCAACACCACAGATAAGTGATAACTAAGAATGCAAAGGTCACAAGCATGATGTAATCACACATTGTAATTACTGCATTATTATAAATGCGTATTAAAATAATTTATGGTTAAGAAAAAGGGCAGAAAGGATTGGTGTTGATATTGTCTACTAACCAATCCGATGTCCTACAAAGGTTAGATTCATTTTTTGTCTTTTTGAATTTCCTTTTTAATCGGTCCTGTAATTTTAATGGTTTATTTTGGATATAGTCTCTGTAGTCACGTGTAATAATATAACTTGACTTCATAACACACAAAAGGGATGTAACTAACACGTATTTCCATGACACAAATGTCAAAAATTTGTAAAAAGGGTTACCTGAGGCTTCCAGTTTTGTTTAATCTGAGTAACAGTTCACCAATAAAGAATAATATAATATAGAAAAAATATAAATATTTAAAGATAAAACACATACTAATATATAATATATATAAATATAACTAATACTTCTAATACTTTACAGTTAATCGTTTGTGATTAATTCTGTTAATCAGCTAATCTAACAAATATGGCACGTGTCCTTTTTCAAAAATTCATAAAATGAACCTGTTGCACTTGTGTGTAAGAGGACTCACATCATTGTTGACATCACATCAAACTGTCTAACTTCCTTATGTTATAGCACTAATCAGAGTTTGTAGAATTGTTTTTAAATGCAAGAAGTACAAAATCCCCCCAGAAGGAGCAGAGCATTGACCGTTTCTTGTCATCTGGTTGAAGAGCTCGTTCTTGAAAGTGATTGTTTTGCAGGCAAATTTTCTATTGGCATGACAAAAGTTTACACATGCAAATACTATCATAGTGACAATGGTTATAGTTATCATAGAAATGATAGTGACAAATAAGTTGTACTAATTGAATGTTTTCTCTTGTAGAAGTTTGCAAAAAGGACCAATGCGGGGTGAGAAATGCAAAACTAAATTCTTAAAATGTACAAAGGAAATCTCCTGACTTACTATGGTAATGACATGGCACTTCAGATTGAGCTGCATTGGAAATTTGCACACCAAAGGGCATCTGCAGTAGCTTAAGGTTAGTGCACATGATGTAGAAAGACAAATTTACTCCATAAATGCCAACAGATAAACCACTCTTTTCCAATGGTTTGTTGTTTGTCACCCCTTTTCACAGAGGCATTAACTATTGATGACAACTGCCAACAAAAATGATGATGCCAAAAAAAAATTAGACAAGAGAAAATAAAGACACAGCTAAAAAAGTGCTGCTACTGTAAAACGCAGGTATTGTTTAAAGATAAAGAAAAGATGAGGAAGGAGAAGTGATAGTATGGAACCAGTGGCAGAGAGAGGAGTGACAATGCTGCCGCTAAACAGCTTTGGCAAGAGATGACAGGATGCAAGTGAAAAAAAAAAATACAGTCAACACACTTTGTTTTTGCTACTTAAAAATATCCTGTCCCGTTTTAAATCCTGACACATTCTGTGATGCGGCTGTGCATGGATGAAGGGGGTGGGATAATATACTGGCGGAGAGGGGGCCTCACTTTTCCAGTAGCTCGGAAGCGAGAGTGTGTTTGTCCCCACATTGCTATTACTATCATTACAATGTGAATCCAAGGGCCCCCCCCCCATGGACTTCCTTTCTATGTAGTGCCAGCACTCGCTAAAGAAAAACCCCACATGGAATAAGCTAATCCCTTTCAAACGGGTCGCGGCCGGCGCGGACATGACTTTGCAACGAGTGAGCAATGCGGTGATGGAGCGGGAGTGAGCAGGAGGGGAGGAGGGTGAACTCATATGCTCCAAGTTTTGGATTCAAAACACTCGCCCCTCTCTTGGCACATCTCCCTCTGATCTCCAAAGCCAACTCTAATAATCTGCTTCTCCTCCAAGTATTTATCAGATATAACGCAGACAAGATTACATCCAGAGCAAATATGCGTTCTATTATGCTGCGAAGGAGGGACTCGTAAGACTGAGAGTAGCAGAGGTGACAAAAGTGACAGTTAGAAATGAGGGGGTGGAGAGGAAGCGAGCAGTATGTAGTGTAAGAGTGAGGGGAAAGGTTGTTGTGGAGTGAAGAAGAGCGGCGAAAAGACAACTCATTATCCCCCAAACCCAAAAACATCCCAAGCACATACAAGCAGCCGCATACAGTATGTACTCACACTTTCGGTCAGAACTCGTGCACCACTTTTGTTTGCGTGCTCTCTCTCTCTCTGTCATTTTGCTTTACTTATTTATGAGGCTTTACAAGTTCCTTGGCGGAGATGCAGAGTGTTGCAGTTTATGTCTAATTTAGTAAATATCCTTTCGCCAGTCAGGCCTGTCAGCCATTGTTTTTCTCTCTTCGCTGTTTTCTTCCCATCCTCATCTCCTCCTCGACTTCCCTCATCTCCAGTCGCGGGGTGACAGAGAAAAATCAAGTCTGGATCTGAACAATATACAGTATATTCTCTGTGATTCGAGACCTTTTTGTTGTTTGTGTGTGTGTGTGTGTGTTTGTGTGGAAGTCTGTGAAAGTTTAACTTCTGAACCGCGCGCCACAGACGAGGCCAGGTAACTAGTGCACGATGCCAGGCTAGTTGTGTGAAACGTGTCAAGCCCTCATTGTCATTTAATGCAGAAAGGGGGATAATAGCCTGCCAGACAGGCAAGTGTCTCTACACAAAGTCTCCTTCGCAGTACCCTTCGTTAACGATCACAGCGTGACGGTGGCAGCGTACAAAAGGGAACGAGAGAGGGAGAAAAGCAAGAACAAGAGTGAAGAAAGATGAAATGTATTTTGAATGTTTTATGGAAAAACAATCTGACACAAAGTAATATTCATCTCCTATGAATCCAATATTCTTTTTGGAATGATATTAGATGGTATCTATTATATCTTCCATTGTGTTCCCATCTGCCCTTTTCAGGATCTAAATTATGTGCATTAGTACGTAAATGGGCTAATGCCTGTCTGTATTTAGCTGGCTACATGCCGTGAATATATTCTCTGCTTCAAGAAGTAATTGGTAATTACAGTGGTCATTTAGGCAATCACTGTCTCCCTGAGATTCATGTCATTCTTAAAAATAACTAGCTCTTAACCTTTGACAGAATTCTACAGAAACTGTTCATCATCGCCCCCGCTTTGATTAATTTTTACACACGCGCGCACACAATGGGCACAAATATGCTCAGAAACAAAGATGAGCACACACCTAAAGTATGCACTGACACACAAGTGTGTAGGAGGACGCTGAAATGGACACACACAACACCAGCAGCAGCAGGCCATCTTGATACAAGTAGAAATAGAGATTTCCCACATCGGTGAGAAGACAGAATATCCCACCTCCGACACCGTTAGTTTCATTTCATAAACACTAAGGCTAGACATATATACCGCTCATTTAACTTATCTGCCCCCATTCTTCCTTTCTACATCCATCCATCTAGCTACTTCTTCCAACTCTGCACCTGATTTATCTCACCTCCTTGACAGTAAACAGTTGAGTCTTTTTTTTTGTTTTTTATCTACACCATCCCTTCCTCTCCTCTCTGTGTATCCTTTTTCTCTCAGTTTAAACAAGCCCTCTCAGATGCCAGTCATTTCCATGCATAATGATCCACCATAGGCAGTGGTAGTAGAGGGAGTGTAAAAACTGATATTATGTGTGAGACATCATCAGGTTGGCGATATTAGCATCGAAATACGTATTCGCTTACTCTGATGCCCTCCATTACAGAGTGCTCTTTGCAACTCTTTTGCATCTTCAGTGGCTTCTGTATGCAGAAAAATGTATCATTGTTTTCGTATACCGTCACCCACCGGCATATCAGCAATTTTACAGTAATAAGCAGGCAGAGTGAGTATTTCATAAATTCTCCATATCCCCAGAACTGGTTTTATGAATCTTTAATGAGAGAGCCAATGACCTCAGTGTTGATATATAGGGTAAAAGCCACAAGGAAATACAAGTCTTTAATAATCATGAGTAAAAACTTTAGACACAAGATACCTCCTTAGAGTCATTAGTCAACTTTTGGCTTTTGCTGTAATTAAAAAAAAAAATCTGTTGTTGTTTTTGTTTTTCTTAAATTACTTTGTTTAAAAATTTGGATTTTTGATTTCTCACAAATGTTATGATGCTGTGAAGTAAACACAGATTTGTTTGTTTGCAGAAAGGGAAAACATATTAAGTATGTACAACGACATTAAAGCTAATATAAATTACAACTAGTGTCAATCTCGTCAAAAAGCACAATTTGAATTACCACATCATGGTTGCTTGCCTCCTCAACCAGTCACGTTGTTGTTTACATGCATGTCTGTCCAGACTCGTATATGTATGAGCTCGAGTGGACATTTGTGCCAGGTGTATTATAATTCTCACCCCCCTTACCCCAGATGCCACCTCTCTGCTACCCCTGAAACTAGAACAATGTCTGCTTTCACTCACTTTTGCTCTCAGATTCAGATGTGTCCAAGCTCCTCCAGACAAGTTACCCCACCACCTGCCTCATGGACCCTATCCCCTCACACCTCCTACAGTCCATGCAACCGACTATTACATCTGCTCTGACACACGTTCTTAATTTCTCTCTCACAACAAGAGCATTTACCACTGCATTCAAACAAGCTCTCATTTCTCTGTACTGGTATTGTTAGATCTTAGTCCTGCATTCGACACTATAGATCATAACGTCTTATTGCACAGATTGGAACATGTTATTGGGATTAAAGGAACAGCACTACGCTGGTTTAAATCTTATCTATCAGATAGATCCCAATTTCTTCATGTCAATGATGAATCTTCCATGCACATGCAGGTTAGATAGTTCCACAGGGTTGGACCAATTCTCTTTTCATTATACATGACTCCCTTAGGCGATATTATAAGGAAACACCATTTCCATTGCAATGCAGATGATACCCAATTATATTTATATATGAAACCAGATGAAACCAATAATTTAGGCAAACTTCAAGCATGTTTAAAAGACATAAAGGTCTGGATGTCCTGTAATTTTCTATTCCTTAATTCAGACAAAACTGAGGTTATTATATTTGGACCCAAATATCTCAGAGACATGCTATCTAGTCAGATTGCTACACTAGATGACTTTGCATTGGCCTCAAGTGCTACTGTGAGGAAT
>JAUYWH010000018.1:25189579-25214779 GCA_034779795.1 Ctenopoma multispine
TGATTTTCTGTTCCATCCACTTCCTTGTTTTAGTTGTATGTCCTGTTATATTAAAGTCTTCTTTTGTTTGAACCCTCCCTTCTCCTGGTCTGCATTTGGGTCCACCATATTCATAACCACACTCTGACAGTCTTAACTACCTGAGCACTTTCTCACCTGGGTAAAGCTCGCTCTTTCTGCTGGCTCCACCCTGCTCTCCCTCATTCTCTCCCTTTTTGTGCAGTTCATCACATGGCAAACATAACTAGATGGAGGATGTATAATGCGTAACAATACATAATGTCATGTTGACCTTGAACCTGTCAAAGAAATCACACTGTTTATCCATCTATGGAAAAATGGTATTTACCATAAACATAGACATCCCAGTTTAAACTATATATGCTAGTTTTAAATATAGTTTTAGCTTATGCAACTGTATAGTGAATCTATTATGCCGCAACCTCATAGTGGTTTGTTGTTAATGCTATAATAGTTGTGTGGATGTATGTAAATTATATAGAATAATGTTTAACCAGTGTTCTTTTAGCGAAATATTTTGCTATAATTTTGTTAATAGTTAAATGACTTTAATTACTTTTTCAACTTCCTTATATTTTTTTAAACCATTACCAACTTCTGCTTCTCCTCCTTTACTTTTACCATCATGAGGGACCACCAATGTTACAATGTGCATGATGTCACCACCTACTGCACTGGAGTGTGTAGCATCATGTTTTTATACAGAATAGCCTTAGTAACTATTAAAACCAGAACTTATGCAAATGTGCCAATTCATGGTATTTTTAATTATTTTTAGGGGTGCTGAGAATAATTTTAGGGTTCCTTTATCACCCCCAGAAAGATATTGGATATTACATAAAAAAAGCCATTTCTAACTACAATAATCATTCATAGTTATAGTTAAAAACAAGGATATTTCTAAGTGACCATAAATGTTTGAACCCCAGTGTAAATAATAACTACAAATGTCTCAAAGGAGAGCATGAAACAAGTGGTTTACATTGTAGACCTGAATGTGGCAAAAAGCTTTTTTATTTTAGTTCAGACTTCCTGAATTTTTCCTTAACCTTGTCCTGTTAGCAAGCAACCCCGAAAAGCCTAAACAATTTAATCCACATAAAAGAGGCATGGTCATGAAAAAATTAAATACTTTTACAAAAGCTCAGGGAAGGCACGAGAACAAGTGGAGAAAGAAAAATTAAAACAATTCAGTTCTTTGGTACGATGAACTCTAAAATGTGATTTGCACACCTTATAATTCCTCCTTCCTGCAATGTTTGTTCTCACTCAGACGGACAAGTGAAATGAAATGAAGTCAAAGAATAGTTCCTGTAATATTAATGAGACACAGGAGTTTGCATGGTTTAATTTAAGATGCCCTTTTTACAGGCCTGACTCACACACTGCACCACATTATGTGTGAATAATCTAAACTTCTTCTGCCTTTAAGTGAGCAGATGTAGCTGAAAATGTGCTTTTTAGTCTCACCGGGCCTGCAATAATAGCTAATTTCCTACTAAGTGTTATATTGTCCTTCATTTCAGTGTTTTGATTGGAAATCGCTGAATGAGAAATGAAAGACGCTATAATAGAAAGCCTACTAAAGTCTCAATTCATCTACATGCACACTTGGAGAAAGGTCTGCAGGCATTTTCAAAGCAACTAACCTGATCAGTGGATTCACAGCTTTAAAGTATCTCTGTTTTCTATTCCAAAATTCATTAAATTAACCGATAGGACTCAACGGTGCTGACCTTTGAAGGAGCCACATAAGTCAAAATGGTGTAAAGTGTTGTAACATAATGATATTGCAGCCTATTTTGTGAAATATCTGTGTGCACAGTTAAAAATGTATTTTTAATAGATTGTGTAACAATATCCCAGAAGCACCCATGTTGACAAGTTTGTTAATCATCACTCACTAGCTCTGAGAACTTTTTACTTTGGTGAGTGCAAATATGTATGATCCCAAATGCTAAAGAGCAATAAACAGCACAGTCAGAGGGAAAACACAAATGCTCTGAGGTTTACTGTGACCGTGAGTGACATGTAACAAATGTGACAAAAGACAAAAAAGTTATTGAATGTCTTAAAACAGTTAGAGAAAGTTAACTGGCAACAGGTCAGCATCATGACTGGTTATAAAAGGAGAGGCTGAGTCTTTCAGATCGACTGCCAGAGGTCCACCAATCTGTGAAAAACTGTGTGGGCAAATAGTAGTTACAAAAAATCATTTTCCAGTGTAAAATTGCAAGGACTTCGGTGATTTCATTAGCTATGGTACACAATATCATTAAAGCATATAGAGAATTCAGAGAAATGTGTGTTATAAAGGGGCAAGGCTGAAAACTAACACTGAATGGCCATAACATTTGGGCCTTTAGTCAGCACAGCATTAAAAAGAGCGTCAAATCTGTAGTGGACTGGGTTCTAGTTCCTTGATCTAAATCTGAACTGCATCACTGCATGAGCTCAGGAACACCTACAAAAAACACAGTCCATGAATACAGGTCATCGCTGCAGTCACAAATGCGAGTTAAAATTATACCATGAAAAGAAACAAGACGAATATAAACAAGATCCAGAAACGTTGCAACAAATTTGAAGTTTTCTCAGTACTGCCAGTATGGGAAGCTTCCAAGCACTGATTCGGTAAAGGTCTTAAAAGCGACCAGAAGCCAGTAGATGTCCACAGTATCATGTAAATGGGGGTTAACATGCATTTGTGTCAGCTCTCAATACGACTGTACAGGCGCCATTTCTGTGAGACAAAGATGAGCCAAGTGGATTTGTTGTGATAGATGTGACAGAACAGCAATGGTGGAGTCTTTCTGTCAGAAACATGTATACACATCAATATTCATCAATGCACATCTCTAAACACACTTTACTCTATATCTTCATGAGGACTGATACAGAGTAAGAATAAAAGTACGAGAAACTAAGGTGAGGCTAAGTCAAGTATGTGGATGTATTTGTGTCCTGTGTAAAGAGGATTGTAAAGAACATGCAGTATTTGTAGGAGAAAGTGTGAGACAGGCACTTGGCAGTTCAATATCTTTGCATGAAAGGTAGAGACACTTGCTCGCTCGACCCTGAATCCCCTGTAGAAAAAAAATCATCACTGATGGATATAATTTTAGAGGAAAAATGAGTCAAAGAGGCAGAGAGAGGATATAAAAGCAGATTATATTTAAGCAGTAATCAGGACAGTGAAGAGCTTGGGAGATTTTAATATGTTTAAATGTTCTTAATTGGGCTCAGAGTGGAGTGGGGCCCCCTGAAAGCATCCACCCAAAACACTGCTCTAAAGGTAAAAGCAGATTGCCTTTATTGAATTGTAATGAGAAGTGGGAAATTGGATGTTAATTCTGTCCCCGGAGTAAGTAAGCGCTCCCTCTGCTTAGTGCGAGGTGTAGCGGTATCGGGGTCATGCGATTGAAGTTGTGTTGCACCTCGTTCAGTTATTTAAGGTAAGTGGAGGGCACTGTTCTAACTTAATGGATTTTTTGCTTGGTGATATATGTGCCAAAGAATATGTGTGCCAGTATTTGTGCGTGTGCTGGCACATGTTCACTCACACACACACACATTACCACCAAAGACACATCCATGTGTAACTTATGATGTCTGTAGACAGTACGATCACATTGAGTGCTGACACTGTTGTCACCTTATCGAGGCCTTGTAGGAATTAAACCACAGAAGATCTGCTCCAAGCACACTCCAAACACACTCTGAGCTGTGTTTCTCCGCAACTCCGGATATTATCAAGATTTCATACTAGGAAGGGAAATATTAGTGTGGCAAACATATCCGCCAATGCAAACTTACATCTAAAAAGGCGTAGCGACGACAGCTCGAAAACAGCATTTCCATGCACTCTGTCCCTTTGAATTGTAAAATCAGCTTGGCAAAAGAAGCGGCACCATAAAATTCAGCTGTGGTTTTCTTTCAGCCAAAGCGCTTTTCTTTTGTAGGGAGGGGGGAGAAAAAAAAGGAGGGAGAAAAGCCTAGGTCTTAGCTGTGAGAGCAAGAGTGTGGGGAAAAGCATGGGTCCATCTGGCAGCGGGAGAGGCAGCTTTGTGGAGATCGGGTCCAAGACACACTGCTACAGAAGGGTCCTTCTCTGCGACACCTGCAGAATACCTCCGAGCTCCGACTGCTCGCCTGCTTGCATTGTTCTACACAGTGCGGGGGCCTATACCGCTACAACCTGTGGTCGCTCTCGCCCAGAACTACAAACATGCAATATGCTTTTGAAATTACATTACATCTCTATAGCACAAAGCATAATGTGTGCACATGTAGACACTGGAGTTATACAGTAGCCACATCCTGTCAGTTGTCTTTAAGAGGCATAAAAGTATTGATACAGAGAGAGAAGTAGATAGAAAACACAGGAAACAAACAGATGCACATAGTGTGAGAAGTGGGAGTAACACGTCTTGCTCTTCTGACTGCTCTAAGTAAGAGAGAAAACTTAAGAAAGATACAAAGTGAGAGATGTCTCTTTTATTTACCCTCATGCTTCACTGCTCCTTGTTAAGAAGAGGGAAGACACAGGGGCCTTATCACCCAATTTGCTGCTCGTCTGTGTGTTTCTCAATTGATTTCTCTGACAAAGTCCGGATTCATTTTTCAACTCTCCTTCATCCCCTTCCACTTCTCTCCCCTGTCTGTCTCATTCTTTATCTCTTTCTCCGTGCCCGTCTTTCTCTCAAATCAGGGCGCTCGCTTCCTCCCCTGCTTTCGTCAATGCTCGAAGAGGGGCTCTCGAGTCCCACGGCGGTGCCGATGACACACATTCAGCACATGAAGATGTCCGTTAGACGGGCACAAAAAGTGAAATAAAATAGCCATTGCAAGCGTTAAATATAGACTATTTCACAGATGTTTTATGAAAATGAGAATTAGGACATGCTTGAAGCACACTGATGACAAATCCTCTCTAAGCTTTAATTAGAAACGTTGTAAAAAAATAAATAAATAAAACAGCCGTCTACCGGCATGTACAACTTTTAAAGTGTATTAAATGCTGCAATCATATTTAAAAATGTTATAATCTCTCTATATAATTAGGATTTTATGCGTAATTGAGAGTGCGAGTCACAGGTCAAGGTGAGTGTTAATTCTCACACAAAACCTCATCTGCAGCACAATGACAACGCTTACCACTGTTAGATTAATGAAAACTGCTAAAAAAGTGTGATTGTTATTATAAGGCCTAAGATGTTCCCCTGCAAAAACAGGACAACTGAAACAAAATCTCCTTATACTGAATGCTGGCTTCCTCTTCAGGGCTTTTTTTTTCTCACATTCACCCCACAGCTAATGGCTCTAAGCATCCATTTTTACACAGCTACTGTATTGATCAAAACAGCTCTGAAAAACATATGAAATAGAAAACCTTCATAATGCCTTCTATAGATCAGAAATAATACCAAATCAGATGGTGAAAAGAACAGGTCATGGGTTTAGAGCAAAGCAGGAATGAGTATGTCTATCTATTTTCCCAACATACAGAAGCTATAGTATATGTGGTTGTGTATGTTGTCATCTACAGTATTCTGTATTTCTACATTACTCTGTATATATTACATAATGTATAAGGTCTTAAACCTTACACTGTAAAGTGCCCTGAGATGACTTATGTTGTGAATTGGCGCTATATAAATAAAATTGAATTGAATTGAATTGTCAATCAGCTCTTAAGATTTTTTTTTTTTGATTTTCAGTGAGCACCACATACCAAATTCCATTCACATCTATCGTGTAGGGATACATTTGAAACAAAAGTAAGCTGTCTCATGATGTCTTCATCTAATCAGGTTGGATATAGTTTCACGGCTGTGGGTCTCAGGTCAGTCCCATCACGGCTGCTTGTTAATTGACATAAATAACTGAATTTATATTATCAGGTTCAGGTCGGGTCTGTTCCGGTAATTTTGGATTGGGTCTAAATGTACTCATGTATATGCAGGTTGGGCCTTCTTACTGGGGCTCTTATTTTAGGTTTTCTATGGGTCTGTTTTGGGTTGGACCCAAAACTATTGGACTTGTGAAGACCTCTAGTTAAAATGTAAAAAGAAGAAAAAAATGCATTAATTTTAGTTCTACATGACTTTAGTTACTATGTGCGGCTTGTTTTAAGTAACTGTAACAACCTTTAACAGTGAGCTGTCAGCACTAGCCTTAGATGTGACAGATCTGTAACTTTAATTTATACAAATAGTGAAATGTAAATAAATTATACAACAAATAGAGATAAAACTGCTTTAAAATATGGCTCTGAATTTGGGAACCATTGCATTTTGAAGCCCTTCTGTGGATTCCAGGATGTCTTAAGTACTCCACATAAGTACTTAATGTGGACATAAGTGGAGTACTACAGTATCTTAGGTAGGATTACTTCGAAATTATTTGCTGTACACTGTCAGAAGTTCTAAAAGTCTAAAGAGTCATGCTGTGCTGATGTGGAGGACGCCTAAAGCAGAGCGGTGGCTATCAGGTGATCACTTGACGCAGGTCAAGTTGCTGGGCTGATACCATGAAGAGGCAAAGAGCCACTGCTAACAAGACCACTTATGGTGGTGACGGCTTTAAGTATAGAGAGCTATTAGAGGAACATTGTTAACACAGACTCGAGTGTGAAATGACACGTGGAGAGATAACGAGAGGTAATATCGTCATTATCACAGTGGTCATCTCAAGAAGACACAGAGCTAGAGGATTCTTGTTAACACAAAGTAGAAACCTCTGACTTGTGCTAATACTTGTGATTGTTCTATTGTCTAAGTGAAGCTTTATGATGTTAAGGAGGAGCAGAAATCACTGGATCTGAGTATCTGGGCAGGAAGACTTCACTAGCGCCTGCTACAGTATTTATCAGTCAATGCACTCAAACTCAAAGATGCACCAGTTTCTGGAGAATGATGGGATTTACTGTAGGGTTGATATGTGTCGGATTATCATCTAGTCAGTTTCCCCATACGGCTACGGCTGCCACTCTACTGGCCTCTCTATTGGGTTTCCACTGATACTGATGCCCCCCATTGATCTTTGAACACTGCATCCCCAAACACCCCCACACACTGTACACCCCTATCCAACGAACCTGCCTTCCCCCTCACATCATGCACAGCAAGATAATGGCTCGCCAGACGTGAAAAGTTGCAGGCCAAAAGTTGGAGCTGAAGAAAAGAGAAGAAGAAGAAAAGAGGAAAAATGGAAGAAGTTTAAGCTGTGGAGCCCTTCCCCTGAAGGCAAGCTGGCCTGCCATCTGTGCAGGCTCTCTAGCCATAGCCACCACCCCTGGAAGAGAGAGAGGAGAGAGGCAGCAGGCTAGAGGAAGCCAGGGAAAGAGGGAGGGAGGGAAGGATGGAGGAAAAGAGGGAGAGACAGACTGGGAACATGAGAGATGAAAGAAGTGGGTGAGAAATAGAGGAAGCAGTAAATGGAAAATAAGAAGACAAAGAAGAGCGTAATGAAGGTAGGCATGATTCCTGACTGCCTGGTCTGCCTTGTCAACCTTTGGACCAACCAACTAACCCCAACCACTTCTGAAGACAACGACATAACCTCTCCCTTTAGGGCGAGAGAAAGAGAACCAACCGGGCCTTGAACATGAAAGGCAGAGCTTGACAAGCGCACATGAGCTTTGCTTTGCTGCCACTGACACAGAGTCCACTTTTTAACTAAAGAGGATCCTAGTTTTGTTAACGTTTTTTTTTTTTTTTCTTTCCTTTACTCCTCTTTCCTGGGAAAATCTGCCAGAGCTTATCCATCGAAGCCAACACATGAACTTTCAATCAGGGATTAGCCGGATTTTCCAATGTGGATCTTCTTTTGTGAATTTGGCCAGCACTGCCTGTGTCATTGGCAAAGGGAACGTAAATAGAATATGATCCCTGGGCCAAGGGATTGCCTTGCTTATTTCAAAGAAAGACTTCAAAAACAGGGCCCACTTAGCCTGCTTCATGAGTGTGATGTTTCTGTGGTTTTGAAGTGCATCCGCCACATCAGACCACCAAAACAGTCCAAGTAAGCATGCTGCTCGCATGCACTTTGTCCACGTGGACAAAAGAAGTGCAAGGAAAGGGAACAATGTGACTTAAATGAGCAGGAAAAGCGAAGACATCAACCGCTCACACTGGTGAGTGGATGACAGCAGAAATGTTGCTCTTTGCTCCATTGGTGAGTACGACATTGCCTCTATGTGCTGTAACCCGCCCTTCTATCTCTAACTTCTCATCCTGCGCCCTCCTCTCTTCTGTCAACACTGTCCCCCGTGCTGACGTCCAGTCTTCACAGATCTAGATGCTAATCCTAGCTTACCGTGCTGGCGGCTCCGATAAGAGAGGCCCCGCCATACAACAGCAGTGTGTGTGACTCCCGTAGACTCCAGTGCTCTATCAGACCACTCCATGTGGCCACGGGCCACCGCTGAAGTTGGACCGAGGTCTATCTGAATGAGGGTTTATATGCAGGAACACACATGGGCACACACATACACACATACACATATACAGCCATGAAGAGCTATATAGAAACACATGCACACAAACAGAGGCACTGAGCCGCCCAGACATAAAGAAAAACACTCAGATACAACAGCTACTCAAGAAGATTTAAACTTCCACATGGACAGAAGTTTTATCTTAAAAAGGAACAATAGGCAAATATGCCACCCAACTGAGCATTGTGTTTGTTCTTTAAATGTCAGAGTGAAAATCCCCCTACTTTGAAGAAGATAGGGCTTTAATCAGCGTGCTAACGCTGTTGCATCCATCATTCGCTGCTTGGCTCGGCCATGGCAACAGACTTAACAAACACTGTATGTTTACTCAACAGCAAGTAAAAAGATTATCTATAACTTTGCTCCGTCTCTGCTTCACTCTTCTTCTCTGTCCGTCTGCCGGGGATGGTTGATTTAATCTTGCAATGCCTCCTGTTGAGAGGTCCTCCTCGTCAGGTAGGCAGCATGATGAGGGGGACCTCATCTACAAAGCAGTGGGAGCATGTGCCGCACAGGTGAGCGAGGAGGGGCCTTGTCACAAGACTGCTGCAAGGAAAGGACTATAATCACAAGGGTTAGTGATTACACAAAACACACATCCTGATCTGGCTAACACTTTGAAATGTGACAGTCTTTCCCCCGACTTCACTCTTATTTCTCCTCTTTAAAAGCAGATGAGCAATCGATTCACGAGGTCACACAAATAAAACAAACCCATCTCCAGCTAAACGCCTTGCAGAATGACTGACAGCAAACACAGGGTTAAAGACAAGCACATGGCTCCGGGGCACGGCACAGCAGAGCTCCATCTTGTTGCCTCTCACCTATTCTTGTCCCGCTTTCTTCTCGTCTTTTTTTGGAGGGGGGCGGGGGGGGGGGTGGAGATCTTTGTCAAACAAACAAACTCTTCTTTTGTCTGAGTGTAAGAGTTTCGCTTGTTTCCCACTTTCTCTACGGTGGTGTGTGGCAGAGTTTGTGTGTGTTTTGTGTGCACAGTTTTGTTTCTGTGACACCTTTATAGCTAATAAGAATCTGTTAGACTGAACGTCTGTGTGTGTGAGAAAGTGTGAAATGCAAAAGAACCTTCTTCTTTGCCCACCTATCTCTCACTAGATGAGAACCACTTCCCCGGGGAAAATCTAAAACCTCCAGCACGTTGTGATGAGGGGTGGGGGTGTGGGGGGTGGGATTAAGTGCCACGGCTGAAAACCACACTAAATTGAGCCCTCAATGTTTATTTTTACACTTTGTATTGTAAATTAAAAAAAAGAAAAAAAGGGTGGAAAAAATAAGTAGGATGGAATTTGAGGTATTGTCGCAGCTACATCTTTTTTTTTCTTATTTGTTTCCCTGCAAATGAGATTGTTCTCCTTGACTAAGAAAGCAAATGTTACAGCCCAGAGCACACAGGAAGACGATGCATGAGAAATCTGTGCAATGTGTGTACAAGTCTCTGTGTGTGTGTGTGTGTGTGTGTGTGTGTGTGTGTGTGTGTGTGTGTGTGTGTGTGTGTGTGTGTGGGTGTGTGTGTGTAATGGAAATGCTCAAATGCACTTGATCTTTTATTTGGTAGTGCTTTTCTTCAAGTGGTGCTCACATGCTATTATAAGGCACTTTCTAAATGGATTATGAGCAAATTCTATTTATGATGATCTGTACATAATATAAACTGCTTTACATGCTGAACAATAAAGAACTTTTTTTTTGAGCTGGTTACTTTCAAAACACAATAATTATCTTTTGCTGTATGTAATGCTACATTTGTTTATATATTAAAAACATTGACACGTGTATAAATATATATATATATATATATATATATATATATATATATATATATTTGCACAATGTGATGTTTCAGACGTTGAAAGTTCTCATATGATTATTATGCAATAACTGTTAGTTCTGAAAACTGGTACAAACAGTGGTGGGTTGGAACTGGGAATGTTTACAGTGGCAAGAAAAAGTAAGTGAACTGTTTGCATATGTGATCTGAGCTTCATCACAGTGAAAACAACAGTCATGATCTTTCATGTTAAACATTCAAAGTGATGTATGATGATAAGACATATTTATCATATATCACATTTAATCCAACTTTATACTTCTACTGCACTACATTTCACATTTTATTTATATGTGATTTTCACATATTTCACACATGTAATTTAAGACGTGCATTTCACCCTGAAATGTGTTACAGTATGTAGACATCCATGAACTTACACACTTACAGGTGCAAAGTCTATAAGACTTTAACTTTATTAGACATTTAAAGATTATTATATATGAAAAAATGTATGCTTTACAAATTTAAATCCTTCTTACATTATGACATTATAATAAGAAGAATAAGAATAATAACAGTGCTTACTTATTGCTTTTACTTCTTGAGGATGTGTTAACGTTGAGTCCTTGAGACAGAACCTAAAGGATGCATTGTGTGGCCCATTAAATGTGACATATGGATGTTAATTTCAGTCTGTTGTTTCAGACAATTGAAGAAAAACACTGAAATCCAGAAAACGAAACTAGAGTCCTGATTAAATGCTGAAATGCTGATTCTCAGCTAATATGTACACGTCTAGCATGAAAACTTTACATTACATCTCTCTCCCTAACTCAGTTTTGTGTATGTAGGCATATTTGCATACATGGTGTGATCTCAATGCCAGCACTCAAGTACATATCAGATTTTTTTTCCCCCTTTTAAAATTGCCAACAACCACTTAAATACAGCATATCCACCAAAGAGTTGATTAAGCAATTTATACATACAAAAGGCAGCCTATCTCCTGTATTTAAGATAGGGGCCAAGATGCCCTCATTTTTATTTCTGCAGACAGTAACATGTTATGAGGCTTCTGAAAATATGATACTGTTTTTAATGTATTCTGCTATATTACTCTTAAATGCTTCCACATATCTCTAAATGGTGAGAAAATAAGCAGTTTCATTATCTTTCCATTGTGGGTGATGAATCTGTGCCACGGGCCTCTAAACTGTACATTCAAATTATCACTTGTGAATTCTTTAAATGTGTGTTGTGTATACATGTGTGTGTGCGTGCACGCACATGTGTGTGGGTGAGGGGGATGAGGTAAGAAAGGAGGGAGGCACAATCTTCTCCCTTCTCTGTCTCTCCACAGTTATTTGTATCAGTGCTGTGCATCACTACCTTAAAGTCTCCATTAATCAATCTCCCCTCCTTTTTATTGTATCACCATGCACTGTGCAGAGATTGCTAAATAAAAAGACATTTCTGTATGGGGAAGAAGGGGGGAGAGAAATACTGCAACTGTATTCATTGGACCTTAAAATGTTTTGATGGCTTCTGGGAGCCACATTATATTTACATAGGAATGTGTCATTAACGTCAATGGTGCAGCAGAAACTATTAAACTAATACAATGCTAAAGCCAACAACCTTGAGAATTTGATTAAAGGCCTTTGTTGAGTTTTAAAAACGCTCTATTCTCCGGTTAAAACAAAAGACTGATGGATTCGGCTGTGGTTATAATTCAGCTGTCAACTTCTATTGAGGCTTCTGACTGTTGCAGCCAGACAACATTTACATACTTTATATATAGACCAAAACAAGGGGTCTGTACGGCTGCAGTCATAATAGAAGGTTCTGGAAACACACACACGCACACACACACACACTCACTCACACATAGCCACTGTTTGTCCTTCATTTCAAATTAGCCCACTGTAATTTTGAAAGAGGCTGCAGGCATTGTTTGCTTGGCAAAGTGTTGCTGTTTTACTGCATCTTTAATTCTGCTTTAATTGTAATAGTGCCTCTGCCCCCCACCTTACCCCCCTCACACACACAAACACACACACACTCCTCGCCCCCTTCGCTTTGCCAAGTGCTCTTTAGGTCTTGCTAATCTTAGGCCTTATCTCACGTTTGTTTGGATATTACTCTGCTTGTGACCTCCAAGGCCTGTTTGTTTGCTCACACGTAGAGTGTGTGTGTGTCAGTGTGTGTGTGACAGGAGGCCAAACACAGCATCTTAAGGAAGTCTCCTACTATGAATTTGCTTTCTACTCACCCTGTTGGTGCATGTTATGGTCGACTCTTTGTAGTAATTTCCTCTTATAGTAATAGGATGATAATGTATGCTCAGAATAGGTGGCGGATGGGGGGTGATGGGGAGTAGAAGCAACATATTTAGCGCCTAGCTGCATTATCCCCTGATCATATTTTCAATATAATTATGAAATTTTCAGAAAATGCATGTGGGGATGTTTCGACAAATAGGAGCCATGGCAAAGAGAGACCCTATTTGTGTTTCATTATCTGTTGAAACATATTTTACAGTCATTGTGAGATATTTAACATTGTTTTATCATACCCCCGAGATATCTTACACACCGATCTAATTAAAGTCGCCATTTTGCCCAGTATCCTATTTAAAAAATCTATATATTCTATATAATTATAAAATGATGCATTATTTAATATATAAACCCCAAAGCTCCTTGCGAGTGGCGATAATTTTAATCAAAAGAAAATGAATAGATTCCCCCTCTCTTGGTCCTGTTTAGAAGCTTAATTGCAGAATGGAGTAATTCTCGATTGTTCTCAGCTTTTTTTAAGGCCAAAATGAAAAATACGAGCGAGTGAATTAGTATGAAAGCATGCATGAAATCTAGTTTTAAATCACTTCCGATCCGTGTAACAAAGTGAATGCGATTACATCGACTTTGGGCCACCACTTAACAAACTGACTGGGTGAGCACGTACCTCGTGCACACACAAATGCAAATGTGTGTGTGTATTGAGTACATATGCACGTAAGAAGAAGTGAGTCTGTGCTGTGCTTTAACGTGAAAGAGGCTGTATCATCATTTTTTTTTCTTTTTTTACAGAGAATGTTACACAGGAACTCATTGTTGTCTCCCATATTGTTGTGAAAGTAGCCCATTAAAATGCAAGCATGTATATTAAAGAGCAGCGCTGCCTTCTGATGGATAGTCGTCTGCCCATGAATAAGTGTGCATATTGATTGGCGAAAAAGGTGAAAAGCAGTTTGACACAATTATTTCTGAAAGGCCCTGGTTATCCCGCATGATTTAAAAACCATTTTAAATGCCTGTCACTTACATTCCCTTCTATGAGACCCCAGTGACTCCTGAAAATAATAATTATGTAAAATGTCCAGGCGATATTGGATGTGGCAGGCTCAATGCAGACGCTACGATATGTATTGATATGCATCTATAAGAGAAGATAGACAGAATAAGAAAACCATTACCAGAGCCACGGGGGTGACTGTCCTTTCTGTCTCCCTGTTTTCTTTTCTTTCACTCTTCTTCAATGGATCCAAACTTGCTAAGCCAGTAATGTGGCGAGCTTTATTCCCTAATGATGCTGCTACCTTTTTAACTATTTCAAAAAATTCCCAGCTACCAGTGACTATTGCAGAAAAAGATAAATCTTGTTAGGCAATATTAAAGAGTGACTGATTAAGTAGCCTGCGGGAGAGTGGATTTACAGCACAGGGACACTACTGCAATGCAATCAGCTGTACTGTAGCAACTCGGACTAAAGAATGACAGGTAAGGATTTTCTCCTCTGAAAGGGTTTTGAATTAAAACCCATTGTCAACCATTCAACCCCTTTCTCTTGCCTGTGTTATTTTCTGGATTAGACTGCAGAAGTGGAGATTTCTTCTTTTTTTCTTTAGGTTGTTAAATTTCATCAGCAGGAGACACTGTGAGGAGATAAAACCACTGGAGCAGACCACATGGATTCTACTTCCTTGTGTGGTAGAGCCCCCCCCAAGAAGAAAACAAGGTTTGGATTCATGGCAAAATAGGAGGATGCTTTAAAAATGTGTTAATATCTGAATGCACAAGCAAGGCAGCCCTTCTGACAGCAGTGAACACGCATCCTAATAAACAATCATTCTGCATGGAGATGAATTTCTAAGTAATCAGCGTCTCGTGTAATATAAACAGCCTAGCATGTTGAGCTGTTAGCGAGTTCGAGAGGTGCGGCTGGAATCACAATCTTCCTCCTACTCCGCGCTCGTTGTCATCATTGTCCAAACACCTTCATCTGCTCTTCTTTTTTGTCTTTTATAAATAAAACCGCTCATCAGATCAACGTGTGAAGTCTTGTTCATCACTGGCCTCGAAATCTCATCAGCATCAGAATTTTAAAGTGTGTTTGTCCCTGGAAAAAGTCACTTTGGGAAACTTCTCGAAGCAGCACTGCTCAGTTTATTTGTCCACCAACTGACTAACTTTAACTAATCAAATCTATTGTATTTCTTATCAATAAAAAGTTATTAAGTCTACTTCAGCATAACTGTAAAACATATATACATTTATTTTATAGAACGATTAAGATTAAAACACAAAATTATCATTAACTGTTATAATAACTCCATAATTGATTGGATCTTTTAAAACTGTCAACAGCAAACAAATGTTTTCAACCTTCAAAGGGAAACTTTTCAATTTTCAACTTACTTTCTATGGTTCTAGTTTCGAGAGTACATGTACAGTATGAGTGGTATTAACGTTCTATGTTAAAATATCTCTCTGCTTCTGGGAGCACACGTCACATAACTGCAATGTCCTCGGGTTCTGAGCTGAGGACCTTTGTTGCATGTCACGCCCTCTCTCTCTCTCTCTACCTTCATGTTTCCTGTCTGCCTCTCCACTGTCTGTCTAATAAAGGCTCAAATAGGCCAAAAAAGTACATCTCATCATTTTACACATTTTTAATGCTAGAATGTTTGTCACGTAAATCCTGACCAACCCTCATGCTTTTGAATCGTCTGCAGCTGATGTCCTGAATATTCCAGGTGCTTTAGCCCTGTCATGGAAATTATAATCACAATTTCTTTAAGGACTTTTACCCCAAACAAGGTTCCCATAAAATAAAAGAACAGGAGCCTTCCTGTAGATTATTTCTTGGTCAATAATATTTCATGAATACAGAGTTTTTTTCTTTTCTTATACCTGTTTGTCAAATCCTGGCTGTCACAAAATCAACCCTCCACAGGTGGAACAAAGGACCTCAGTTTACATTCTTGTCACCAGTCGGTTTCATGAACAACATGGATGGAACATACCCCAAATCCTTCACAGGGTTCCTGCAAAGAAGAGACTAAAACAAACATTATACTAAAAACAAATTTATTTAGTGTGTAGTTGTCTATGATATTCCTCTTAATGTCACCCAGGCTCCTGTCAGAGAATTTATTTCAGTTCATTGCACTTTTTTTAATTTGATATTAATGCAACTGTCATTTCTCCATCAATCTATACCAATTTACAATTCATAATGACGAAGTAAAAGCACAAGTTTAGATTTGATTTATTTATACATTATATATGTATATATTATATATTTTTTATCAAAAATTTATGAAAAATCTAAGACAGAAATCTATAACGGTATAACTATAACTCTAAACTGTGATAAAGTATGCAGTATCTTTTTTGCTTTAATATGCTTAAGATGCGTGTAGAACTTGACTGGAGTCCACCTGTGGCCCCTTGAACTGACTTGACACAGTTTACAAAGGTACATAAAGTTCCACAATTCATAAACAACAACTCATTAGGTCTAAGCCACACTGTGTAGACCTCTGTAATAAAACTTAATGGAAATATATAGATGAGGTTAATGATATAAAAGCTAAAGCCGGGAGAAAGACAATCATTTCTCAGTCCATCAATCAGGCCTTAGTGATTACCTGGGAGTCGCTCCTGAGTAAAGCCTGCTTGAAAATTGTGTGGAAGTGACATCTTCACACAAATAAACATATTTAAACATTGAATTAAGTCTTCGTCCGTGGTGGTGTCACTACCAGGGTAAAAAAATTGAGATCTGCTCTGTGCTATGTAACAACTTCTGTCTTAACTACTGTATGTCTGAGAAACTGTTTTTTATAGGATTTGCAAGAATGAGTATGTGCAGCAGACAGGAAGTGTGTGCATGCACGCTTCATACAGTTATTAAAGGGCGTCTTCACGTGTGTGTGTGTGTGCAAAGGGTACATGATTGCATGAGTGCGCCCGTTATGTGTGTGTCTGCACACTTACAAGCGTGCTTTTTTTGTGTTTTTTAATGTACTGTAGTTTCCGCTAGCATCAATCATTCCATACAATTAGCCCAATTCCCGCTCAATTTTCTGCTTTCTGAGGAGAGCAGCATTGCTGACTACACAGGCAGCTGTCTCTGACCAACACACACATGCATGCACGTACAAGAGCAGTCTCGCTCCTCTCATGCTTAGATCACACACACAACCTCCGTAACGGTGCGCCGAGGACAGCAGGTGTCTTGTCAGAGGAGGGCGTGTGTGTGTTTGTGTGTGTGTGTGTGTGTGTGTGTGTGTGTGTGTGTGCATGTCAGTTTTCTTTCATCAGCTATTTTTCTCTTCCTCCTTCAGCTGGGCACACATCTTCCTCTCCTCCTCCTCCTCCTTCACCGCCATCAGCCTCAAGTGTCATTTGTTTACCATAGCAACCGGATTAAATTAGGGGAAGTGATTACGGCTTATTAACAACCAAACGCTGTCAGTATATTCTTATAATTTGGTATGTAAACACTTTGCCCTCGTAGCGCTCTCTACTAGAAATTGCTTTGTACAGTGTGAAGGAGCCCCCAAGCTCAGTCATAATAAAAATATAATTATGAATCAGACAATAGCCACTCATAGTACCCCCTCTCCCAAACCACCCACCCAGTGCCCCTTTATCACCCCACCTTCACTCACACACACACACACAGGCATGGCCTAACAGCAGTGCCACCCCACCCTACCCCCAAACACACACACACACACACAGCATGCTCCAAAAAAAAAAAAATTCCCAGGTACCACTAGAGAGCCACTTATAATGAACAATAAAAATGCTAACCTCTTCTCATTTTTCCCTTCTTGATTCTAACTAATAAACCCACTAGAATTAACATTCACACTTCATGTAATGAGGTGAGGGAGGAGGGAGGGAGACACAGGAAAAGGAGGGTGGTGGTGGCAGGGGGGGGTTTCAGACTTTAGTTCTCCATATTGACTGTTCTCACCCTTAGCCCCACTTTGCATTTAATACAGTACTCGGGGCCAAAGTGATTGTCATATTATTTCCTTGTTGTGCAAAGAGATATTTGTAATTAATATTAAAATTAAGCATTGCGTTGATGCCGGGTGGTGTATTATTACAAGAGCTGCTACCAGGAGCCCGCTGTGCTTGTCCACTGCTCTCATCTCATCCTGGCTTTATCTTTCTTTCTCTCTCTCTCTCTCCCTATTTTGTTACGCATCAACATATTTCTCTCTGCTCGCCTTTTATTCCGTCTCTAACTTGCGTCTTCCTCACTCATATTTTTCTCTGTCTCTCGTTTACAGTAAACCTCTCTCCCCCCGCCCCCCTTTCTCCTTAACTCACCCCTTTTTTTTCTTACCCCTCTTAATATTTTCTCTCCTTGCCCTCCCCTCTCCTTTAAGACATCAATTATACACCCACAGATTATGTTTTCATGGGGTGTCCCACCGGTTTTGGCAGAGTGCTTTAGAAACACAGGATCATTTTAAATAAGCACCTACTCAGAGAAAAAGAAATGGGGGGATGGCGGAGGGAGGGGAAGGTGTGTGTGTGTGTTTGTGTGTGTGTGTGCGGGTGGGGGGGTGAAGGAGTATGAGAGATGGAGAGAGAAAATAGAAAAAGAGAGAGGGGGCTGCTCTAGGCCAAGAGAATATGAGCAGGTGCAGCAGGGAAAATGAGTGCTATAAACAAGCCTAGGTCCTCGTAATTTATCATTAATCTGGGTGCCTGTGCTCGCAGGGCTGGGCTTATTCTGCATGCTGATAGCCATGTCATATTTCTTATCACAGATTTGTTTATGCTTTTATCCTTGTTTCTCAGCTTTACACTTACTGCCATGGCATCAGCTATTACCACGTTGGCATTTGGGAGAGAAAGGGAGAGACAGAGAGAGAGGGAGAGGGAGAGACACTAAGGTGCATGTGCACAACGAACTGCAGACAAAAAAAAAAAGATTCATGAATGTGTCACTTTGACAAATCACAAAATCACAGCAGAATTTTTTTTTATTAATTTATTTATTTTTCAGCGCAGCTAGAAATATGTGTTCAACGGCAAACACAGCCTTCAAAAGATACAGCATAAAAGTCAACCAAGCCGTCAACGCGTTAATCTGAAGCACATTAACAGTTGTGTCTGAGCTCGCCGTGGAAAGTCCCTCCTTTTGTACTGCAGCATTCGAGTTCCTCAAACTAGAGACAGATTGCCACGGAAATCAGTTCAACTTTAAAGAGGCTCAGATGGGCATCAAATCTGTCCAAATGTTCTGTACATTGACTACACACACCAGATTTATCATGAATTTCTCATATTGGACTACATCATTAAAAATGTTCCAGCCATGTTTACGTGAATAATCAACCAACTAACTGTATCAAAAGCAACAACATGATCTACTTTGGAAAATTGTACCAGAGGCCTTACTGTTTGAGTGACTGTCTCGAATGTTTATTTTTCATCAAAGTTAGGACGATTAGAATGCCCCCCCCGCCCCCTTCTTATCCACATTTGAATTGGTAATACTGCTTCTTTGTTTACTCTGTGCAATTTACTAATGAAAAATATGTGCAGAAGTTATTGATTCATGACCGTAATTGTTTAATTATTAATCAGTTTAGACTTATATTAGCATTTTAAATGTATCAGACAGCTCGAGAAAACTGAGACGCAGGTTCAAGTTTGTATTTTTTTTTTTCTGCCATCGGAGACTGCGGGAACATCAAAGACAGGCTTACACGTGCTAAAACATGCGGCCTTTAATGTATACATTGTATTGGGTGAAGAAAAAACAAACTTGTAACTTTTAACTTATATTTCAATGTCTTTTGGGACATTAATTGGTCACACAAAGGCCATGATCGGGGATGTGACTCTAAAAAGAGAATCACCATTAAAAGATTATTAACTACTACCTTGTGAATGTCATATTTTAGAACTTTTGAAAAGGACACAACAATGAACCATTTGCTATTATTGTTTTATTTGAAACTGGAAATTTCAGAATGTGATTAGTTAGAATGAAGCCATGTCAGATGCACTTTTATCAAAACATTTAAAGCTGCACTAATCAGTTTTCCAAATGATTATGAATGCAGCATGTAAAGGCAAACCTGCTTCCTAAAAAGGTTGCTTCTATGCAAGTAAATTGCAGCTGTGATTACATTTTACAGACGCTGGCTGTATTGCAGTGTGTTCAGATGGAACATATTTTTTGAAAGAATGAATTTGTATTAGTGGAAATGCAGTTCTAGAGAGGTGGTTGGAGTAGTTGGTGGATATACAAAGTACACACCACAGACACAAGATTGATTCCAGGTCAGAACGTTAAGGTTAGAGAAAGGTCATGGTTTTAGTTACAATTAAATAAACAATCGGTCTGAAGTCAGTGTTAAATATACAGTATGTATTTTATATTTTTGTTTATATTTTGGATTTATTACTTCATGTAATTTGTGCAATGACTGGGAGATCACAATGGATTGATTTCATGCTTTGTGCTAAGCTAAGTTAATAGTTAAGTTGCATGGTCTATTGTAGATTTAAGTTTTTCTCTACTCAGATGCATGCAGTCAGGAAAGGCAAACCAGGCAAATGTTTGGGGCAGCTCAATAAATTTGGGAAAAGGGGTCCGCGGTAGCCTCTGATATTGACATATTATTTGTCATAGCTAACCTCAGGTAGACGCACTGTACACAGCACCACAACGGGGCCTCAATAGGCCTCTATGCCTGGGCCCCCCCAAAGTCTAGGATTGTCACTGTCTCTATTAAGCCAGGCCAAATAGGACAGAATCTATGAAGGATTTATAGGCTGTGTTTTGCCTACATATGTAGATATCAGTGCAAGTTACAGTTACATGTGCTCTTCATATTACACAAACAGACACAGAAAAATAGCAATTATTAAAATGTTCAATACTACCACAGCTACTCATAAGCTCAGTATAATCAGCTAATAAAAATTAGCATAAGCATTAAGTATATGTTGCTAAAAAAAGAGCTAAACACTTGTATTTATATTGTACATGTAGGCTAAGTATTGATATTGTAAAATACAGACAAAAAAGACAGAAAACTTGGCATTTTGTCACCATTTTCAGTGTCGCTTTAAATGTCGCTCTTTCAACTGTCAGGCTGTTCCAGAAGTTATTTCCATGTGACGCGATTGCAACAATACACTCATTCTTCTTAGGGACTAAAAGCGAGGACAGGACAATGATGTTTCCAGATGACGGTGTGGGAATACTGTATGTGGGCCCTTGTTCTCACAAAGAGGTAAAAAGGTCACAACAGGCCTGCCACAGCCCAAGGTCAGAGTGTGACTTATCCACATTCGAGTCAAGTGCATAATTAATGATGTAGCTCTGAGGCACCAAACTCATTTTCAGCTGTGAAAACATAAAGCGTTTTATACCCAAATGAGATATTTCTTCTTTTGATTTTCTATTTGAAAAATGTGACACCTGCTCTAAAAATGATTGCTTGAATTTAAAGTAGAACTCCAAAAAAATTGTTACTTTGCTTAACATACACAAAAGCATCAAATGCATTTTAGCATTTGATGCTTTTTAGCATCAGATGCATTTTAGCAATAAGATGATGTGATGTGACAGCCTTCACTGTACTTCAGTGGTAACACATTTAATTCCTCATAATGGCTTTGGTTGTTCTTTTACTTGGCTGCCAAAGTAGCAATCACCCTGAAATACAACCCTTCAGACATCACACATTTGGAACAGGCAGACTTTTGGAAATTACTTTGGTAGATTTCTATCTAAACACGGTCGCATCTGACAGAAACCCAGGTGGGGTAGCAGGTGTCTTCACTTGTGACCAATCCCAGCGATTAATGGATTAATTAGGTTCCAGGTAAATGAGGAACCAGCTGCACCAATACCCAGTCTTAACATAGGCGGTCTTATCAGTAAAAACTTTGATTTCAAAATGATTGCAAGTTTGAAAGGACATCACATTATGCGTTGTTATTGAAACCAGGGTCAGAGTAGGTTCTGTACTAAATAGTGTCATGTTTCAAACTACTCACATGCATTACAACATGGAAAACTGAGTCTAGAAAAAGAACATGCGCTCCCATTAATAAACATATTTCATTTAGAATACACTGCAATCTAATCAAGCTGAACAAGTTATATCTATCTGTAGTATACTGTGTGTAGCCACCAAATATTTTCATCCATGTTTGGTAGTTTAATGTCATCTTCTTCACTGCTTGTTTGCTGGCACATTAGACTGTGTGAAAGGCTATGCATACAGTCTGACACAGTCTAGACATGCAGGCCTGGTACTGATGCAGCTGGGGTTAGGGGCCTTGCTCAGGTCGAATGGTTTGCATCAATCTCATTAACTGCTAAACACCACTTTCCTGCCAATGAAACACAATCTCACAAAATAAATGTTTTCGAGATTGTGACATCAGAGAAATTAATTTAAAATACTTCATGTTTTATCACTTAAGCCTCTGCGTGAACTAGCCCACTTTAATCTGTGTGTACGAAACTTTGTGCTAACTCTTGAACTTGCACGGTTAACCTATACGAGTTACACCAGTGCACGGGATGGAACCAAGGACCTTCTAGTCACAAGCTCCCTTCCCTAACAATTAGAGATCGCCAGTTTATGCATGTCATACATCTCTTGCGCCCTCATGTTTCTGTTATCTAATAAAGGCAAAAGCTGGAGAAAATCTTTTAAATTACACTTGTCTGTGTAAGTGCCACACTCTACATGCCGTTTAACATTTCCTCCAGTTTGGGGACATGGGCCAATGTCCACCCAGCACTGTGAGCAGCATTCATTAAAAACAACATATGTCTGTTGTACTGATGAGTACTGAAGCTATATTTACTATGTATTGAATATTCGACATGAACATGCAAACATACTTAATTCTAAAGGATTATCTGGGAGTGTGTTTGGCTACTTAATGACCTAGTTAGACACAGGGTTGAGCTAAGAGCATCAAAACAGACATTAGCAAGACAAACAGATTATTACAACCTATTATTACATTTCTTATTGCTGCTCCTCTGATTTTCTCGCACTCTTTCAATATGCCTGTTCCACTTTTTATATCAAGGACCGGCTCCTACGTTTTCATGGCTCTTTTTCCTATTTAGACCAAAGAGTTAAGATTGTTTAAGTGAAGCTGATCCAGCGAGCAACAATGAGTTTCAATGCAGTTGTGGCCCATTTTCCATACGGGCACCACAGACTCACGCACAACGGATGCAGACATGCATTCAAAGTTGGTTACCTGAGCTTTGATGGGTGCAGTACTGTGAATGACAGGATTAATTCTTGGGCACCAAGTTCATTTACATATTTTTACTTTTCTCACAGCATCAGCACACTTACTGCCCCCCAAAACCCCTCACCCCCTACCCTTACAAATTTTCCTATGCTGAAAATGTATGTGCGTGTCTGCGCACCCCACTGGTGAATGTGTGTGTCATAGTGTGTTATTACAGGAGAGAGAGGGAGAAGCTTGTCTTTTTCAAGGAACACCCCCAGAACTAATGTTCCACACCTGTGCACAGCGCGGTACTCTTTATCGAGCATCACAGGTGCACTGCATTAATTGTGGGAGAAATCATTTCATTGGGAGAGAAGAGGGGTAGGGGTGGTGGTGGTGGTGGTGTGGGGGTCCTCCGCCTCCGCCTCCTCCACCACCACCGCCACCGCTGCCACCTCCTCTTCTCTGGCATGCATTCAATCACTCAATATTCACATCTGAATTGCTTTTAGCATTGAGGGCTTTAAGGTTTCAAAGCATCTGCATGGATATCAGAGGAAGAGCGCCACCCTATTTTTAAGTAGTTATTTTTTATGTTAGTTTGGCATAAGTCCCAGAGTGTGTGTGTTGGTGTGTGTATTTTTATATGCATGTATGTGTCAGAGTTGGCCTTGCTCCTGCACTTTATAACAGACATGAGAGTCTTTGCCAAATGCATGTAATGTTTGCACTGTTCCTTTGTACTGAGGAGAGCAGATAGTTGTAATGTGTGTGTGTGTGTGTGTGTGTGTGTGTGTGTGTGTGTGTGTGTGTGTGTGTGTGTGTGTACAGGGCCTAGACACCTGCAGGACCTGTAGGTCAAACATATGAGACTGCCCCCTCCGGTGACGCAATTACCACACGTAAATACCTTCCGCACACTCCTTCACCTCTCTCTCTCTCTCTTTCCCTCCCTCCAGTTTTCTTCCCCTTCTTCCACCTTGTTCGAAGTATTCCTTTGCGTCACCTTCTCTTCACTTCCTCACCTTCTCTTGAAATTTTTGCCCTCCTTCTCCTGTTCCATCACCATCCCAGATTTTCCCATAGAACAGATTATGTCTGTCAATCAGTCCATTTAACATCTGCTCTGGGTTAGGTGAGGCAGACAATAACACATCATGGTCACTGAACTGAATATCTCTCAAGATTTTGAAGGAGGCCTCTTCTTTTGTATTTTCCTTTCTTTCTATCTCTCTCTCCATCTCTCTCTTTCTCTTTTTTTTGTTTTTTTGGAGGTCCAGTAATGAGTAACAAAAGGTCATTGGAGCATTGCAGCTGTTCATCCACTCGTGCCGTAATCCACGGCACTCATGCCTGATTACCTCTCCAATGGTCAAAAGGTAGGGGAGGGAGTAAAAACAATGGGTGCAAAGCATGAGGCTTCTCCAAGAAATATGGGCCAGGGGTGTTATTTTGGATGGCGCCAGTCAGAGAGAAATAACCCTGAGCAGATCCATTTATTGTTTTAAATCAAAATGCCTCCGCAGCAGTATGCAGTGAGGGGGAAAAACATGACACATATTCTCCCTTCCCCTCCATCAACAGCCATTTTGATCTCCACAATTGACCTTCCATGGCATCATTTACAATGAGTCATATCAAAGCCGCAAAGTGTTAAAGCTGCAGCACAGTCGGTTGTGTGCGCGCGCACGCGCTCATGCTCGCACACACACAAACATGCTCAAACACACAGATAATCATTCGCTTTTCTTTCCCACAAATGCAAGCAGGCACACACACACACACACATAAAGTTGCGCTTCCATGCATGTGCGCACACACATGCCCCGACACACACTTGTAGGCATAATAGCTTTAACTAGACCAAATTGTCCGCGCTTCATTTGTATGTCTATGGCGACCCACATTCTGCATGACTCGCCCTTTGACAAAGAGGGGTCATTCCCCCAGCACGGAAAATGAAGCCCAGTAGATATTGTTTGATTGGATTTTGCCTTTTCAAGGTTTCAGGATCATTACAGGAATTCATTTGAAGTGTTGCTGAAAATGAAACTGCGACCCCTCTTCTCGCGTTTAATTATTCTAATACCACTTTTCTTTTTTGCTCTCATTCTCTCGCTCTCTTTTTTTTGTCTGTCCACAAAGTGTGCCATTTGGAGAAATTAAAATCATCAGGCTATAGCTTTAAAATGAGACCAGGGTGGACCAATTATCACCCAGGAAGTTGTTTTGTTTCTTCTCAGCCATCTCATCTTCATTCACCACCACAACCAGCAGCCGGGGGGGGGGGGGGGGGGGGGGGGGGGGGGGGGGGGGGGGGGGGGGGGGGGGGGGGGGGGGGGGGGGGG
>JAUYWH010000018.1:25226107-25233607 GCA_034779795.1 Ctenopoma multispine
GATTTTTTTGTATGAATTCAATATTTGGCTTGATGGCAACATCTGGTGGAAATTTTACATCAATAGCCCACTTAGAAATCCTCTTACTGATAAAAATGCTGATGTGTCAAATACTTATTTCCCCCGCTGTAGTTTTTATATTCTAAAAGGGTATATCTATGCATGTCTATAAAATTATGGATGTTGGATAACCTGGATAAACCTTTACTGAACTTAATTATCTATTAAATCAGTTATAGGATTTTCAGATATGTGCTAGTCTTGGGAGAGAAATGTTTGATTAAGGAAGTTTAGTTATTTTGTTTATCCAGAATTAACCAATAATAATAATTTATATTTTATTAATGCCCTTAAGGAAATTCATGTGAACTGGCAGATGCATTTTAGGCACCAAGGGTTTGAGGGTTCAGTGTCTTGTCCAGGGACACTTCGACATGTGGCCAGGAATTGGGGAGCACTAGGAGTTGAACCTCCAAATCTGTGGTTCATAGACAACTTCCCAGAATTTGAAGGGACTATAGCGCCAAATAAATGCATGATGTATCCTTCCTTTTTTTTGAGTATTCTCTTATTATTAGGCCACTAAATAGAACAGTAGCTTAATCTTTCCATCACTATTGCCAGCTTACTTGTAAATGTTCTTTTTTATTTAATTTTTACTCCACTTCAGTTTAGAGAAACATATTGAACTGTTTACTCCACTGCATTTATTTGACAGATTTAGTTACAGGGTATAGACAGTTACCAGGCGGCCTGGTCGCTCAACACGGCAGCCTGGTAGCCCAATGGTGGCAGGATCGAATCCCAGCCCAGACACTTAGCGCTAGCTCCCCGGGCGCCGCCTGTGGCTGCCCACTGCTCCCTCCAAAGGGGGAATGGGTAAATGCAGAAGTAAAATGTGATCAATGACAATAAAGCTGATTATCCTTATCATTACAGAGCAGGCTCAGGTGACTCAGAATCATCTACTAGCTATACTGCAATAGATGAGATGATTTTTGTTGTGATTTGTGAATTGTTGTTTAATAATTGTTCAATAAAGACACAAAAGATTATCACTGTTGGTGTTTTATTAGCTTAGAAATATTGTTTGTTGATATTTGTGACCTTGGTGAAGATCAAATCACATTTCATCATCATGTATGTGGAAAACCAGAAAATTAAAGAGTTCACTTACTTTCTTCTTTTTGTCACTCTATGTACCTTCCTGGTATCAGCAACAATTGCGCTGGGTTGAGTTTGTATGGGTTCATATAGTAGGACTGAACAGTGTCGGGAACCAGCACATACAGCCACAATAAGCCCATCATGAACTGCACAAGCAAAACTTTAACATTATTTTAAGGTCACATAGGAAGGTATGCTGCACCAACAGAGGGTTTCTGTAGGAAGAGGAGCCAATCTATAACAGTCAACTAATGAAACATGGTGGATTCTACCAAAAGTAAAAACCTCAGTTTGCGACAGCATGTCCATAAATCATCTTTGACCATATATACACAAATAAAAGTTGTTTAAATTCCTAAGCAGGGACTATTAATCTTACCATCATCTTTTAAACTCCTATACAGCACTCCCAATGCACGCACACACAGTCTCTCTCTCAAACACACACACACACACACCACACAGTCCATCATCACCAATGAGAGTGCTCTCCTCCTGTTTTCTGTAGTCCACGGGGATTTGTCAGTGCTCGTCATCCAACCGTGTCAACCGTGACAGTCGTCCAGATGTCTCCCGCTGCCACAGAGATGACAGGAAGGACAGGAGGAGAGGAGGAGTGGAGGGACAGAGAGAGAAGAATATCCTTCGTCTGACAAGTACTACAGTGGGACGTCCATGAACAATCAAATTCAGAGCACAGAGCTAGACTCGTTAACAAGCACGAATAAAGCTGATTCCTTGCTTGTGGGACTTCAGGGAATACACAAAATTTCTAAGACATTGGCCTGTTGGTCAGCTTACCTGTTGAAGCATAACTTGAAGCTTGTTTGCATATGGACCCGTTTTTGTGATCTCTTCCATTCTGACCAAATTCAGAAAAATTATTCAACAGCTGCTTCTGTGTTGAACACGTGAAGCTCAGACCATGCAAGCATTTGAAATGAGCCTAACAAGTCACGCCGCTACTTTTTAACTATAATCCATAACATGTACAAAGACTGCTTGAGTCTAGATCATGTCATAGATGTGCAAGAATAGCAAAAGCATTAATACTGTGTTCAAGGGTCATTTTAAGTGTCACATTAAGCACCATCAGGATCCTGGCAGCCATTTTAAAAGAACACCGGGGCAGCATTGTTACTTTTTTTGCTTAGATCAGTGTAAACAGCCAAAGCCATCATACAGAAGACTCCACTTAACTGTGTATTGCCATTAAGGGTCCGAACTGCATTTAATGGGCCAAACAAACTCAGAAAGATCACTCCAGTCACTCATGAAACCATGGCTTTATAGTAGGTGGGTCCAGTTTATTCGACATGTCTAAACAGAGGTTAGGCCTTATGTTGAGTCTGTGAAATAGTTTTCAGGGAAGCTGTTCCTCCTTGCAGTCAGCACAAGACTGCCCAGGGTGAAGCGCCTGCCCACGGCCACACTACACTGCATCACTGTGTAGGATTTCACAGATATTTTCTTTATTATAGGGGAACTGTTCAAGACCTTCATCTGTGACCCACAACCTGAAATATACATTGACTCCAGTATTGGATGTAAAGGAAGTTGTATCCTTATCTTATTTAGGAAGAATGTTACATTACTTAAGCTATTTAAACAAATGGTCATCAAAAATGACTATTTTATTAGTAATGATAAAATATGTTGTTAATTTCCCTCATTATTAAAGATTTTCATCAAAAATTGGCAGGAGCTTCAGTCTCTCCTGAAACAAACCTTTATAACGTATTCTTTATATTCTGATGACAAAGCCTATTACTGTATATTCAGCTTGGATGTTCCCGTTTGAATTTGCTGTACTGAGTCTAGCTATTTGACTGTAAAGGGTTAAAGAGGATGAGAGGAGCTGATGTGACTTGAGTGGCCATTGGTACTTTCGGATCTCGCCTTGTGTGCTTTGTGAGCTAGAGCTGGCACTGTTCCAGACACGCCACCAACCCTTGTTTTTTCGCTAACCGTTCTGTTCACATCTACACACTTACAGCTAAAGTCAGCAAGCACAATCACAACAGCAAATTTGAAACAGGAAATAAACCTTGTTCAATTTGTTTTCAGGTCATGCTGGACATTCAAGACTTAAAAATCCCCATTAAAACTACTAATAGCTAAACTATGTGGCCTCATTTCCTGATTTAATATTTTTAACTTACAAGATTAGGACATAAAATAGTCTTTTCTGTGTTTATATGGTTTATTAGTTTGACCTCTTTTATAGTGTAGATGTTGTTTAGTTAACAAAGACAAAACTTCCAAAACAAGACTGGGGACCCAAAAATGAGAGCAGATGGAAGCAAAATGTAATCATTCGTCTCATTTCCCAGTCCTATACGTAAGCTTGTTTTATGTGCATATGGTAGTTGCCTGATGTATAGTGCAAAGAAACATTATTAAGCACAATATTTGCAACAAAAGATGCATGACCCTTACAGTTTGGTGATCAAGGATTCACCACTCACTCTCTTGTAAGCATGTTAGGCTCATATGGAGGGCATGGTAGGGCAGAGATCCAGCAGGCTGATGGCCTGTGCCAGGAAGTGCTCTGTAAAGCACATGGTGAGAGCCTGCAGCACCAATCAGCCTGTACTGAGGCTGTCAATGGGCTCATTAGCGCTCATTACAGCGACCTCTTGGGCACCTGGGTGCCCTTCAGAGCTCTTAGGGCAGGGAGGGTGAGGGAAGACTGAGTAGTGTGAGGGGCAAAGCAAGGAAAACAGTAAAAGAGGGCAACAAAAAAGATATTCTGTGTTTTTTTATGTTGTAGGAGAGGAGGGTGAAGACTGATGATTCTGGGGAATGAAGAGCAGGAAACTGTAGTGAGGATAATGATGGGGAAGAAAACAGTCAATATTAATTTTTCTTTCAGCTGTACTCAAATGATAAAAAGGAGCATTGCCTTATTTTAGGGTAGATGCTTATTGTCTATGATGTAGAAAAGTTGCTTCGTGAATATTTGCCTTTTGAAGCTATTAGATTCCAGTAGTTTGCCATTATTGTGTTTATTTCCTTTTCACTAAGATCCTACAAAGATAGGAGTATATGGATTTGCTAGGTGAAGTGTCTATGAAATTTGTATTTAAATCTAAAAAAAAATTTTTTTTCTTAATTTGTCTTTTTTATCTTTTTATGTCAATGTGAAAACAGATCTTTACAAAGTATTAAAATAATAATTAATAATTTTAAATCTAAAACTGAAAATAAGTCATTGCATACAGTAAGTAGTCACCCTCCATTTAAAGTAACCTAGCTAAGTCCTCACTTATGCCACCAACTGGTTTAAGAAGTCACACAAAAATGTTGATTGATTACTGTTGTCTGCAGTAAATGCGTTTTTAAGTGACTGTAGTTTAAATACACCAGGACATGAATGCTGTTAGGCCCATTTTAGGGGGAGCTGAAGCCCCCCTAAAATGTTCTCAATCCCCACAAAACTATAGTAATAATCATAATATTTTATAATTATATATATATATATATTTCATACAAGATATCACTGAGCGCATGTACACACGCAACAAATAGAAGCAAGAATATGAATAAAAATAAATAATACCAAGACCTAGGAGGAAACTACATGTCGCTTGTTAACAACGTTCCTCAACAGAGCAAAGTGTTTAGATAATCACTTAAACACTTACCTAGGTGTCAATGACTCTTAATTGCTTAACTTTACTTGTTTCCTTAAGTTTTTAAAACATTATTTATGGCCCGGGATGAACTGGGATATTTAACAAAATAAATGAAGCCTTTTTAGTACTCGCTATACGCACTAATCCCATCCTACAATCCTGCGGGCTAAGCCCCCCTTGTCTTTCAATCCTAGTGAAGTCCCTGCACCAGGATCTGGAAGGTCCAGTTACTGGTGAAATACTATCCTGGACAAAATGTAGCCCATGAAAATAAAAGAACACTGAAAACAACTCTGCAAAAAAAGGTATTGACAAGCACAAGTCAAGGAATGGAAACGAACATTTCAAAGTGATATATTCCTAGAATATTCCTCGCTGTACAATTACATCCATCATTGAGATATGGAAGGAATATGGCACAGGAATA
Source organism: Ctenopoma multispine (assembly GCA_034779795.1). NCBI lineage: Eukaryota > Metazoa > Chordata > Actinopteri > Anabantiformes > Anabantidae > Ctenopoma > Ctenopoma multispine. The sequence goes on from JAUYWH010000018.1 coordinate 25,231,340, forward strand.
AATAAAGTCTTCCTACATTGGGACGTCCTGAAAAACTAAGCGACAGCTTCTTTAACGTTACGTCACATCATCAAGCACTTTCAGTTGATCCAGGACACTGGATGTCAAAGTTAACCAGCCTAGACAGGATGGACACCAACCATTCTTGCAATCCCCTCAGTGTCTCTACCTTCCTGTCTCCAACATCACAACTTAACTGAGTAATGTCAGTATATTTGTGATACAGTATCTTTTATGCAAAATAAAACAAATATGTTGCTATATCTCCACTATAACGCCTAGGAGATCTTTGCTGGCACAAAAGTCTCAATGAGGTGGGAAAATCCCCCGTGACCAGTTTATGTCTGGTTCATAACATTAAATGATGAGGTAAATCCAGGTCAAAGCCTTACTCTGTTGTTAATTTCTTAATAAAATCTGTTTCAATTATAGACGGAAACTGAGATAAGACACAGCACAAGTTGGTGAAGTTAGACACTCCTGTACTTTTGTGAGCTATTGGCATTCAGTTCCTATAGATTTTTCTTCTGGCCACGAATTAACAGGCTTGACCATAACTTTTTTTTACTTTGCATATGTATAATGAAGAACCTCATAATGAGCCACCTGAGCCACTACTTTATAAATGGTCTGCACTTATATAGCGCTTTTCTACCTAGGCTGGTACTCAAAGCGCTTCACACTGCTTTTCATTCACCCATTCACACACACAAACACACACCGATGGAAGGGCTGCTATGCAGCTTGACCTGACACACCAGGGGCAATTTGGGGTTCAGTATCTTGCCCAAGGACACTTCGACATATGACAGGAGGAGCCGGGAATCGAACCACCAATCCTATGATTGGCAGGCGACTGCTCTACCTCCTGAGCCACAGCCACCCATTAAGAGCTCACAGAGCACTATATGCATCGTTTAGACAGACAAGCTCTCATCTTGACACTAATAAGAGTAAACAGTGCTGCCAAAAGGGCTTTTACACACATTAAAAATACGACATAAAAATACATTTCCAAAACACATTCAACTGGTGTGTAGTGATGATGTAAAAACGAATAAATTAAATTAATATAGTCGGACTTCACTGAAGAGAAGTAAATAATGCATTTTGTGAGCTAGTGAGGATCTCTGGCAGCATATTAGTGTATATGAGATTAGGTCAAAACAGGGTACAGTACAAGATGTGTTCATGATTTACCTGAGCTAAAATTAACAAAAGTCACAGATTTGGATTTACATTAACAGGAGTAAAGACTGAGTTCACACACAAGCAGATTCAGAAGTTGCTCCAGCTGAGAGAGGATACTGGAGCCGAGAGGAGTGACAGATGAGTTGTTATTGTTGTTGGTAGTATACTGTATATACTAAATTATTCCCATTATATTGTTATTATTGAGATATTACCCGTATTACCCTTTAAATGCATAGATAACATATATATGCTGCCACCATTACCTTGTTATTTCCAAAATAAAACCTCACTATTACCTTACTGAGCTGTATAGTAAAGGGCTACACACATTTCTATGTTACAGAGCTCTGGCATATTCACATGACTTAGTAAATACAGGATGTATCAAATGTGTTTTTTACAGCATCAGTCCAGGATATGCTTTGTCCATTTGACATTTTGCTGAATGACATTAGACCTAATGACTTACCTACTGTTTTATGCTGAAATGCAAAATCAGTGTCTGAACTTCATATGTGGCACTTAAAAACAGTGAATGTCAGTGAGCACCTCATTCAAGAGGTACATGACCTGACTTTATTCCATATTTATGACAGCTACCTACTACTCACCCGGTGGACCACCTGGAGCTTATGACCCACACAGTATACTGGTAATGACTTGCTACAGCTGGATGTTTTTAATAGTTAACCAGCTAAGCTATATTAGGGTTTGGACACAACACCTGTGGTTAGATCGGTTTATTATTGTCTTATAATCGATTTATTATTGTGTTATAACTTCGTTAAACCCAAACTTCATTAAACCAAAATTTCTACCATGTAAGCAATATATTTGCTGCAATGGTAATGGTATCGAAATTAGGTATTTACTCGAGGCTCCATCTACAAGCACTGTGTAGGGCCCTAAACATTTCAGTTGTTAATTGTGCTTCAGTGGTGCATTTTACCAAATGAAGCCCTTTGCACAGTTGTTAATTCAGCCTTGCCCTACAGCTGTCTCATGCACCACTCCAGTCCTCCTCTCTGGGGAGGTCCTGTCTTTTGCATGTAATAGCACAGATGTTAAACTTTT
>JAUYWH010000018.1:25238607-25265180 GCA_034779795.1 Ctenopoma multispine
TACTACTGCAAAATGGAAAGACTAAGATCTCTTTACAGTCTGCCTTAACAAAACTGGAAGACGAGGAAAAATGCATGTTGCATGATTTATATGAAGCAAAACAAGAATAAAACATATTTGCACTGTGCACTGAAACAAATGAGGTTTCACTCTATATCGGGAAAATCAATACAATAACAGGCTCTGTGCGCTACACACCCTCTGTGCATGCTTAATAAGTACAACGCTGCTGCACTGTTACAATGACGATACAGCCTGCAAAGTTACATATTATGATATCAAGAACCCCTTTTTTTTGCTTTTTAAACTCCAATCTCAAGCCTCTCGTTTGGGATTTGGTTTGAAGAGTCGGGTGTTAAGTACTAAAACCACAGTTCAGAAGAGGCTTATGTTAAAAGAGTCATCCTGAGACACTTACCCACCGCCTTAAAAAGAGGGGGTGAGACAGAGAACTGTGATGCTATCACCTCTTTTAACTCCTGTACTCTTTCCCAATCCGTCCCCACCTGCTGTCAACTTGCACACACCTGTCACAGACTTATACAAATACTTAGCTCCCGCTACCAGGGCAGGCAAACACCTCAGAGGGGAAGACTGAGTCGGCAGGTGTGTAGATGTGAGAGAGAGAGAGTCCATGATAGAAAGAGAGATGGGGATAGGAAGGTGCGATTGGGCTGAAAAGCGGTAATATCCTCTGAGCATTCACCTATATGTGGAGCGACAAAGCGGAGTGAAGCCCAGGTATTATCCTTCCTTATTCCTGTTTCACTCACACTTCCTCTCATTTTCCCACCGCAAACCTGCCGCCATCTATTTTAAGCCATTCCTTGAACACAGCGTGTCAAACAAGCCTGAAATCCCTGCTAATACTAGTTACCCCTGAAACACTGATCTTACTGTTTGGCTTTTAGCTTAGACAAGCCGTCCCCCCTCCTTTCTAGAGGAAGAAAGTTAAGGAGGAAAAAGTGTTTTGACATTGCCTTTACATTTTGAGCTCATTAAATCCTGGGATCTGTCTCGCTTCTACCTGAGTTCTTTCTTTTTTTTTTAAATTCTCTGAGATAAGCCAAATTAATATGAACTCGCCAGGGCCGGTTTTAAATGCTTTTGTGTTATCCAAAGCCCTGTGCTCCAGTTCCTTCTCGCTCACACTCTCTCGAAGTTATCATGGGGCCCGTGATAGCCTTTAAACAAGCAAGGTGAAGTGCTTTAATTAAAACTAGCAGCGTTCCATGGGAAAAAGGAAAGGGAAACGGAGAGGGGGATGACTTCATAATTTATCATACCAAAGGGCTTTCCCAAAGGTGGCTAAAGAAAAAGGAAAAAGAGCTAACCATCTCTTAAGTAGAGACATAAAAGGGGGCCACTTTAAAGACGCAGGGCTTCCCGTGCATACAGTAGAGCACACACACCTTAGAGACAACAATGAAAGCCTTTTGATGTACGGCTGCTCACAGGACAGGACACAGTATATTCTCTATGCACAATGCTCTTGTGGCTGTTCTCACTTTTGAAAGTTGTGACACAAAATTCTGATTTAAAATAGGTCTGTTCTTTTTCTGATGTTAAATGCAATGGTGCACTTAACATCAGGGTGGAAGGAAAAAAACCCTATGCAAGCCACATAAATCAATCTGAGTTATATTGCTCTAAGTTTATGCAATACACCCTCAGCTTTCATTGCTTCCGTAATGGACATTTACATACTGACTACACAAACATGCATGATAGCAACACATACACACATAAACTCCCTTACACACACGCACACACACGCACACACACACACTCATAAGAAATCTATTGAGTGTATTTCTCTTTGCCAAGGATTTTTTTCCCTGAGTCAAAGATAATACAATTCCTCTTTTCTTATTTCCTTACAATACATCTTTCAGTTCTGCCTTTTGCGTGCATGAAATTCATTTTCTAATGGAAATATTTGTTTTGTAAATCAAATATGTATTATGCACAGAATGCAAAGCACAAATTAAATTATGTTAATGAAATGAAAGAGATATGAAATGCATATTTCATGGACAAAACATAACCCTGCCGAACAGCCATTTCTTGATAAAATCTTTAAACACAATCTCATTCGAAGAAAGACATATTGCCATGGCAGATAGCACCTCATTAAAATGGTCTCCTTTAATATCAGTGCTTAGTATATATGGGATTGTAAATAACCACTGGGGAAGAGGAACCAATAATGAAATACTGTCTTTAATAGCTTGCCATTGATGTCAGCATAAAAAGTCTACTAGAGGAATATTGGAAATTGGGTGTGCACACACATACAGTCAAAAGCTGTAAATGATTGCATATTTAAATAGAGCTGACTAAGGAAAAGATGATATAGATATTAGTAATAGGCAGAAAATTATGCTGACTTTACATAATTCCACAAAAAAAGCACAGACTGTTTTAAATTTTATATTGGCTACACTTAATGAATAATAGATTCTGTAGCTGTTGTTGTGCAGTCCATGATGTTAATAAAAGCCTAAGAATAGGAGCCCTGCTCTGCCCGGCCGACTAGCAAATGAACTAGACTGGCTTTTCAGCAGAAATAAATACAGCAATAAATACAAAAGGAGGGAGACAGGGCGGCGGAGAGTTGGGGGGTGAGGGCAAAGAAAACAAGAGAAAACAGGGGAACGATAGAAAAAGAGGAAAGATACAGTAATAGACAGAGCAAGGGAGGTGCAAATAGATAGAGGGAAATGTGGAGAACAAGGCAGTGGGAGAACAAGTGTGGACTTGCATGTTGGATGTTGCTGCAGTACGTTGAAGGTTACAAGAGGTTTGTAACAGCACTTGACCTGGGGCCAACTCTGAGTGACTATACTGACAGCAATGGAGAGATCTTACTCAGAAACCAAATGCAACAACTTTTGCCTCTTGTTATGTGGTGCAGGCAGGGGAATGTAAGCCAGCAGTTCCCAAACCTGGCCTTCAAGCCCCCCTGCCCTGCTTGTTTTCCAGCAATCCCTGCTGTACCCTAGAGTAGCCTGGACTTTGAATACTCAAAGCTGAATGAATTATAAGACACTGAAGCGGGATCGGTGACGGAAGAAAAATGAAAAAGTAATATTTGTCCTTTGCGTCAACCTCACACTCAAATTACAGCTGACAGCAGCAGAGAAAAGAACAGATCTCAATTTTGACAGCAACAAGGTGACTGGATCACCATGGTCGTGGCAAAATCACACTGGTTTAACTGAGATGAGTGAGTCAGCTCAGTCAGCCCATTGACAGGAAAGAGAAGAAATGGGTAAGAGTGAGATTTTTCCTCTACAGGAACTTACCACCTGTAATTGTAACTGTTTTCTCGGCTTGTCTAGACTGCTTTGCAGTTCAATCTCGGAGTGGCAGAGATGAGTGGAGTCTGGAGAGAGATACAGACGGTGCTCCAAAAACATGGAGAGTAAATGTGTTCACTCAGGGTGCACTGAAGTCCACAAAATACAATGTCACAATCCAGAACAGTCTGGGGTCACACACAATTACACAGAATGTCCTTAGACTAGTCCACAATCCAAAATCCAAGCTCCCATAAAGAGCCTTAAAATCCAGAATAATAATAAAGAGAATGACAAAGCCAGACAGGGTCAGGCAGAGGCAGTGGCAGTCATGATCGGCTCAGTACAGTTAAGAGTCATCAGAACCAGGATCAATAAAGCTGAAAAGCAGAGGCACAGTGCAACAAACAATCTGGAAACTGGAAGGCTGAAAACAGGCAGGTTAAATAGGCCAGAGCACAGGTGAGGAGATTGAGCAGGGGATAACTGGGATGTACCACAGCGGCCATGAGAGTTCAGGAAAAACAAAGATGAAACTGATACAAAATAATACTTTGACCTGAACCAGGAAGTGAAGGACAGGATGTCAAAATCAAAAAATCAAATACCCGTTTATTGTCAATTCACTATATTTGCAGAACATACAGGAGAATCAAAATGCTGTTTCTCTCTTCTTATCTTCATAGTACAATATAAAATATACAAGTATAAAAATATAAGATAAATAACATTAGAGCTTGAAGAGTAAACCAATGTACAATGCGCAACAGTCATTAGTGCAAAAAGCCAATAACAGTGATGAAAAGTAAGGAGGGAGTAGCTCACAAGATGTATATAAATATGAAGTATATGAACAGTTGTGTAAGTGACCAACAGTCAGTACAAAAAGACAGTTGGCAGCAGATGTAATATTGAGCCTTTATTGGGTAGCAGCTGAGGTAGGGTCCAGGGGCAGGAGGCAAAGGAGGGAGGTAGTGGACACAGTTCAGTATCCTGGTAGCTTGGTGGATGAAGCTGTTGGAGTGGGCCAGGAGGCTACAGTACCTTTTACCGGAGGGGAGGAGGCTGAGGAGGGAGTGTAAGGTGTGGGAGGAGTCACCAGCAATGCTGATGGCTCTATGGGTGAGGCAGGTGTGGAAAATGGCCTTGATAGTGGGCAGTGGGGCACCGATGATCTTGCTGGCCACATTCACCATCTGTAGCAGTGACTTCCTACAGGAGGTAGCACAGCATCCATACCACACAGGGACTCGTGCTCTTCTCAGTTTGCATAGGAAGTAGAGGCGGGTTTGAGCTTCTTGGTCAGTGATGTGGTGTTGTCTGACTAGGAGAGGTCCTCTCCACAGCTGCACCATCGTTGGTCAGTGGGGGGTGCCGTGAATGACCTCTCCTGAAATCAACCACAATCTCTTTGGTCTTTCCCACGTTTAGAAAGAGATTGTTGTCTTTACACCACTGGACCAGTTGGCTCAGACTGTTCCTGTAGTTGGCTTTGTCATTGTTGGCGAAGAGGCCGACAACAGCTGCATCGTCTGCAAACTTGACAATGTGGTTGGCTGTGGCTGTAGGATGGTACACAGTTGTGAGTCAGCAGGCTGAGCACACACCCTTGTGGGGGCCCCTCTGCTCAGCATGATGATCTTAGAGGTGCTATTGCCGACCCACACATTTTGTGGCCTCCCTGAAAGAAACCCCCAGTTGCAGAGAGGTTTAGGTCCCACAGCATTTGCATATAGGAGTTCTTTGAGTCCAGGTGAGTGAGGGCTGGATGAGAGCAGTGCAAATGGTGTCCTCTATGGACCCGTTTGATACTAATGCAATCTGAAAAACTGAAAAGGTAACAGCAGGAAGCTGGTGATGCAGCTGAACAATGACATTAAAGACACAAGGCAGGCTACAGCTTGTTCAACCAATTATTAAAACACTGCTCAACCATTGCTTTGTTTTTTAAAGGCTGTGTTTAATAAAGTTAGAGACATCATGGCTGTTTGTGTTTTATCAGCTTAAAATATTTTGTTGGTTGATACTTGTGACTTTGCTTTACATTTCATTGCGAATTTATACAGAAAACAAGGAAATTGCAAATGGTTTAGTTTTGTTCTTGACACTAACATTTAAAACCCATCTCCATGTTAAAACCACTGTCATTGCAGCCATCAAAATCAAATGACAAACTTGTTTTTATTTACTCATCATAAACTATTCATTATTTCTTGTATTTTGACATGTTCATTTTAGTGATTAATTAGATATACTATACTTTACTCATTAGACACATGCTTGTGAAAACGTTGGATTTTACGTTTCAGCAACTACGTGTTAAGTTCTCTGTTAGCCTAGAAATGTATAATGGATTTGCAGGGAATTTTGTCAAAAGGTTGGCAAAGGAACAAAGAAAGACTTGCACTGCAGTGGATATAGTTTCCCACTGATTTGATTATAGAGCACAATCAAAGTTAGTGTTCTAATCAGAAATGAAAGGAAGCAAACCTTCCATTATTGGCCCAACATGGGGACAATGGAGAGCTAATTTCTGTATTAGATATTACCACCATGTTACAGTTTTGCAAATTTGGTACAGTGGTAGAAGGGTAGAATGCATAGCTGACTGACTGCTTGGTGTTGTGAATAATAGGCTGACATACTGTGGCCAGAATGTGAATACGCATAGAGACCAGTGACAAATTAAAAGAAAATCTGAATAAAGTAGACAAACCATAATTGTAGAGGATTCAATAAATCATGACGTACAGTAATGTGATGTCATTGTGCTCTAGCCTCACAGTCACCTGATAAGACAAACTAATCACCTACAGGAGATTCTGGAGCAACACATTACCAAGGCAGCAAATGTGGGAACACCTTCTGCACAAATACTAGGGTCCTGGAGAATCTATGACAAGCATTGCTGAAGCTGCTTTGAAGTCTTGTGATAGTTTAAACTAAATTTGTAACCCATCCAAGACCCTGTCATTGCATTCAAAATGTCTGCGACTTTGTGACACCTCTGATATCCTGGTCTCTGCGTGGATCAGAGAAAATCTTATCACATCAGCTTGACATGTAGCTGTATTGCAGCTCCTCTGCGTGGTAAAGGGTAATTCCAGTTTATTTCAATCTGCCATATTTCCTATATGCAATATGTGGCAACAGCATGTTGTTCTGGATGTAGATCCCCATGCTGTTCCAGGCAACTTATCAGTGTTTAGTTAAACTCAGACATGTATTTGAAATGCTTTAACATAAAATAGTGTTTATAATACTGTGTATTGCATATATTTTTTGTAATTTAATTCAAAAACTGAAATACATATTCCAGATTCACTACATGTAACGTGAAATATCTCACACCAAGAAAATGAAAAATAAACCTCTGAAAATTAGGTTATTCTATGCCCTCAATAGTGGGTCAGGTCTCCTTTAGCACAAATTACTACATAAAATGTGGCATGGCATGGAGACAACCAGCTTACTTTGACAGTAGTCTTCAGTTCATCTGTATTTTTATGTTGGATGTTTCCTTATCTTCCTCTTGACAATACCTCAGAGATTCTCTATGAGGTTCAGGTAAGATGAATTGGCTGGTCAATCAGCACAGTAAGATCATGGTCAATAAAGCATTTAGTGGTAGTTTAGGATGTTTGCAGGTGCTGCTTAGGAAGCGACTTGGCATCTCCATCAAGCTTGTCAGCAGGTGGTAGCAGGAAGTGCACCAAAATCTCTTAGTAGAAGGTTGCATTGACTTGATAAAACCCAGTGGACCGACACAAGCAGATAACATGGCCCAAAATCACCAACTGTGAAAGGTTCACACTGGACTTGAAGAAACTTGGATTTTGTACCTCCTCTGTTACATCTTCAGTATGGACTCAAGAAAACTCAGCAACTCAGAATGAAAAGGCAAGTATTTTTTTTTACAAAAGGTGACTCATGAATGGAGTCAGGAACCAGTAGCAGGAAGGAGCAGCTGGAGTCTGCGCAGAACAGAATGATCTAAATCAAAAAGTCCATATTTTGTGTGTCCCCAGAGTTATGAGAGAGAGCTGACTCACCAGATCATGTGGGCTGCGAGAGGAGTCAGGAAGTGGTCTAAAAAGTGTGAGCAGGTCCGGTAAGTGACGAGATCAGTATGGGAGACAACAGGTGAGTCCCGCAATCACCCGGCTTACCAACAGGTGAGCAGGGGGGATTGTGGGTAATGGATTCAGGAAGTTATGAGGGAGTCCTTAACTCAGAACAGCGAGAATGGGTGCAGGGAACAACAGTAGAAAGATCCAACACAATAATGTCAGTTCACAAGGCACAAGAAATCCAGCAATCAGTCCATTAATCACAATCCAAGTAGAAATAACACTATGGTCAAATAACTGGATCAAAGTACTCACAAAAGCAGTATTGGGCCAGAGGCAGAGATCAGGGTCAGGGTGAGAATAGTTTCAGGTTTTCACGGTTGGTTCCTGTAGAAAAGGCTTGAAGGTCACTTCAGGGGTAGTCAGCATACAATCTGGCAAATGAACGGGACTGGCAGATTTGCTTAAACAGCGAGGTGGACAGGTGGATATGATTAACTGATTATGTGTTGATTGCAGTGTGCAGAAGGAGAGCAGAGTGAGAGGACAGAATGTTGACCATATAAACCACTGACCAGTGAGCCAGGTTAGAGACCACGACACTCTCTCCCCACACTCTGGGACCTGAATTTCCAAATAACAGGTCAAATTTACTTTAACTAAAAAAGAGTACTTTGGAACAACTGTCCAATTATTTGCTCCTTAATCCAAGTAAGACATTTCTGATGTTGTCTGCGGTTCAGAAGTTAGGAAAACTGTTGCAGTTCATTTCCTGAAGACATCTGTGCATGATGGCTCTTCACGCACTAACTTAAATATCATTCCATCTCTTGCAAAGCTCTCCCACAATCTTGAATCAATTAGTTTATCAGTGTTTTACTGTTTTATTACTCCTACTAGTTTGTGGGAGAAAATGTACATTAATGGTATCAAACTTACCTCATCCTTTCCAATATTGAAATCTCTCTCTGCTCCCAGCTTCCAAACACTTGTTTGTTTTGTTGCCTGTAAAAAATCAGTAGTAGTAGTTATCTAGTAGCAATCTACTTGCTTACTCGAACAAACAATACTAACATCTCGGTACTACAAGCATAAGGTGAAATATCAGCCTGTGGTGATGAAAAGTCACTGTGCAGCCCATCTTTGACCCATCATCCCTCCTAACACAAACCATTGTCCCCATCACTCTTCCTCTCTTCCTACTTCCCTGACTATGGGAAACTTGGTAAATGTAGACAAAGGGCATATTGTGATGAGTTGACACATTGTTTCTGAGTGGAGGACAAGAGAGAAAGGAACAATGGCACAATGAATCCCCATTTTCTCAAAGCTTAAAAAGACCCAGGGAAAGGAAAGTTCTGGGGAAAAAAGACATTCAAATTTAAAAATGGGACACTGCATATAGGCAATTAACACCATTCTTCCGCTTTCCCTTTGAATCCTTGAAGAAAATACTGTTGAAGAAAGGATACCAACGGTAAATTTGGTGGTAGAGAGAGGTGACCTTGTTAGGTAATTAACATCTTATTCTGAGTTTAATTAGACAAACTAAATCAATTCAACCTAACTATGAAAAGAGGGCACCTCCGAAAACAAGGAAGGGAGAAGGAAGGTAGATTCTGTTTTAATTGTACGAAAGCATTAAGTATGCACCTGTTCGCCGGCAAATTGCCTCACTCATGGAAATCCACAGGGAGATGCAGCCCCTATTCAAAATAGCATCAAGTTGTTAAGATGGCTATTTATGTGCTTGGGTACATGGAAAAGGAAAACAGAGGAGGGAGGAGGAAATCCAAATTATGTTCCTTGTTGTTCACAGTCCCTCTTGTTAGTGATTCTAAACAATGCCTGAGAAACTTTTTAGATTTAGCGCTTTGTGTCTCTGTTGGCTTGTCTTTGCCAGCCAAACCCTGTCTTAACCCCCTTTGGTGTGCAGCAAACAGACTCAACCTCCGCGCAATCATTTCCTTTATGTTTTCATCCTCTCTCTTCTCAGTCTTTCTACTTTATCTCTCTCTCTCTCTTTCTCTCTCTCTTCTCTTTTCTTGAGTCCCCGAGCTGTTGCTTTATTTGCATCTGGTCCAAAAATAAAGTAAAAAGGGCCCAGATTCTCATCAGGATGTGTTGAATGACAGGCCACTGACAGGAGACAATATAAATCATAGATTCATCAGAAATGTAATTGCGACTAGGTCCAGAGGTCATGAAGTGAACATAGAAGGGATAGTGTGGCAGTTGCCAGTAGATGCTGCATTGACACACATGCATTTTGAATGTCTGTGCATGCTGCTTTATGACCTGTTGTTTAGTGTATTGCAAAACCTCTGCAGCTACCATAGTTGGAAATTAACTTTAGTGGTCAGTCCATCCTTTGTTTGTGTATCTTTGTGTCCTGTATCTCTATCTTTATATCTAAATAACTTTGAGCACACAGCAGTTCAATGACAATTTATACCCTTATTATCAAGAGTGTACAAAAAATTCTAAAGGTGTAGCTTAGGGATTCTAATATTGCACTTCCATAAATCTGGGGGACTCACAGGAGACTGAAACTAAAGTAACAGATGCCATGATATCTTAACTTTTAGTCTTAAACTCATAAAACACGGGATTTATCATAATGTTTCTCAGTAATATTGTATTAGATCCTCGCTGGCTCCTAAATGCTCACCTCTTTCAAACACCACAAATCAATTTTATGATGTGTTTTATTGTTAAAACTCCTAAAGCTATTTTTTTCATTTCCATGCTGGAAAATGTCCAGAGATCCAGGTTCAGACATTGTCCAGAAATGCCCTTTTATATCAGCTCGTTTTCACTCCCAGGGCATCACATGCTTTATTAAGTCCTCTGACATCTCACACTGATGCTCTGTGTTAGTATGACATGCACAGGGAGGTGGTCAGGGTGGTTAGAGGGGTCAAAAACATGCAGGCCATTTAAGTCATGTGTGAGGCATTGTGTGTTATAACAAAGACAAGCAGAGCAAGTAAACGGTAAATGTTCTGCACTTATATAGCGCTTTTCTACCTAGACTGGTGGTCAAAGCGCTTTACACTGCTTCTCATTCACCCATTCACACACACAAGTACACACACATTCACACACCGATGGCAGAGCTGCTATGCAGCTTGACCTTGACCTGACACACCGGGGGCAATTTGGGGTTCAGTATCTTGCCCAAGCACACCTCGACATATGACAGGAGGAGCCAGGAATCGAACCACTGATCCCACGATTGGCAGGCGACCTTCTGAGCCACAGCTGCCCCAAGTACACTAACTTCTTACTTAAGAAAAAGTACAAGTACTTGCCTACAAACTACTCCACTTCAAATTATTTTCCCAAGCTGAGGTCTTAGGTACATTCACTAGTGGAGTACAAATACTGCTGAAAAACTATGTGTTTTAAAGAGTATTGAATTTCAATGTGAAAATGTAGTCGAGACAAGTTTGACAAACTCAGCATAACAGAAAGAAGCATAGAAGAAAATGTATAGTAATTGATAAAATGAATGTAGTTTGGACATTTGCATTCTCATGTACATCTCCTCCTCGCGATGTCTGATAATGATTTGATGTTAAGGCGTTGGTTTTTCTCATGCTGCAAAATAATGATCATCAACTGGAAGCGTCCTTGTCCATTGTCACATATGACCAAACTACTATCTCTATGCTTTCTGAACAAAGCAAATCTGAACTTATCTCCATTAGACTACAAAGGCAGCGTGTTATCATGGAGCAGACTGGGCTTTTTGTACTCAGTTTGATAAAACACAATAAAAAAAGACAGAACTTGTTTTTTACAGTACACCTGCTATGCAAACAAACAGCGGATGCAGAGAGCATACTGTTGGTCTGCGGTGAAAACAAGTAGTTGCTGGAGTGGCAAGGCCCGCCAGTGGTTGGAGCCCGCTGCTGGTCTCCCACAGCCAAACCACATGCAGCAGGTACTGAGCGTGTACTCGCACCACTGTAATTGGCCACAATTGATGCTCCCTCACCTCCTGGCCCTCTCGAGCAGAGCCCTTTTCTCTGCTTTTCAAAAACGGGACAAGCACAAAACTAGAAGAGAGCAAGGAAAGGAGAGAGAGAGGCAGAGAGGAAAAAAGAGAGAAATAAAGAGAGAGGCTAGGCCACCATGAAAAGACAGCCAGTGAACAAAACCACTCCACCTTGCATGAGACCAGCTCCGATTGGCAGTGCTTCATCCGGCCTCAATTATACAGACTAATTAGAGTTTCACAATTTTCTTGTTTGAAGTATAAAGAAACGACAATGGAGGTCATGTGAAAAGCTCTAATGCAGACCGTGATGGCGTAAAAAATCCAAGACCTTAATCCAACACTACCATGTGTCCCCTACGATAACATAGAAGGCATGGAAGAAGTACAAAGAACAGAAGACGATATAATGGCAAATGACAAAAAAAAAAAAACACCCTAACTCCTTTTCTCCCTCCATCCATGCTTTTCCTCCTCTTTTTTTTTATTTCTAGCCCTTTTTTAATTTTATGCCATCTGGCCCTCTCATCTTCCAGCGTAAAAAAAAGAAAACTAATTCATGTTCAGAGTCATCCACATGATGAATAGTGCGGGTCCAGGTGCTACTGGTGTAAAAAAAGAAAGAGAGAAAGAAAGAGGGAGGGATGGTAAAAGAGAGAGACAGAGATAGATACAAATAGAGAGACAGAGTGAGGGAAAAAAGCTAAATTACATAAGTAAGTCATTATAAATAAGACCTCTTCTATTTTGTCAGGTCAATCCTAATACAATAGACACATTCCTAAATACCCATTGAGAGAATTACTGGTTTCTATAATCATTTATACTGACTGTGGAGAGATCTCTTTCTGATGGGACTAACCATATTAGATTGTTATTCTAGGGATCATGAAAAATTTGTTCCTCAAAGGTACCTAAAAAGCATCATATGTCATCAAATGTTGTATTAGCATGCTAACATTTTCTGATTAGTGCTAACATCCACACATCTTTTACATTTCACCTGTTTTGGCTGGGACACTTATGGACAGAGGCTTGTCCTGAAGCCAATCCAGTGTTGTCTTGGCTGTTTGATCAATATCAGTGTCATGCTGAAAGGTGAATCATAACCCAGGGATACAAATACTCTGGAGCAGGTTTTCTTCAAGAACTTCTCTGTATTTGGCGCTGAACAACCTTACTGTCTGTGGTTCAACACTAAGTAGTAGTACGTTTCAGTACATTCATGGTTTTCAATCTATTTCATTTAACCAGTGATTACAAAGATCACAAAGGTGATGCCTACTCGGTGCCTACCATTGGAGATATATCAGGCACAATAAACTAGTAGACCACATGGCAGACCCAGGACACGCTGGCGAGATTACGGGTCTCATCTGACCTGGAACATCTTAGAAGCCAGGAGGGGCTGAAAAACATGATCTGGGAGAGGTACATCTGAGCTACCTTACTGAACCTCCTGCCACAGTGACTCGAACCTGGATAAGCAGCAGATAATGGATGGATGTATGGATAGGCAAAGGTTCCAATTTCAAAACAAGTCCTACAAAGAAAATACAAACTTCAGGAACACACTTTATCTTAAAAAAAAAACCAATTTCTCCATTGAAACAATGGAGAAATTATGCATAGCACTTGCCAAGAAAAGCTATCTATCAAGCTACCATAATAAAAAACAGAATTAGAAGAACTTGTGTCTTCTCCTTGTAAGTCACTTTGGATAAAAGCATCTGCCAAGTAAAGTAAAGTAAAGTAAAAACTTTGTTGTAAATTGTTGTAAATCAACATAAAGACATCTTACACATATAGAAACACTAAAGTAAAAATAAATGATATTCCAATCCATATGTCCAGGCTATGGACTGGCTGCAAGCTAATTGCTACTTGATTCGATGTTTATGAAGGGTTACATGAGTAATTTAGAATGTATAAGACACTTTCATTTAATTTTTGTCAATGCAACAGTATAAAGGAAACAATAAAAAGATTCCATCCATCCTTTCCATTTCCATTTTTTCAGATCCAATGGTCACAGCACCATTGAGAGAGGGTGAATAAGAATAATGAATGTTTAACACTGTGAGGATGAGAGTGTGGAGTTTCCACCAGTGGAGTTGCCAGTGAAATACAGCTCACCCACAGGTACATCCTTATAGGCAAGTCATTTGGTCAAGAATGGAACCTTAACATTCCCACTATATGAAAAATCCGATGTGATTTATAGTTCGGACATCCACGACTCCACACTGCCTGCTAACACCCCACTGTGTGCCATTATTTTACAACAATAGCTGGCTCTGTACCACCTGAACATTTTGGTCAATAAAACCACAGAGAGGCTGTGGAGCTGCAATGGAGATGCCAGAACTGGCTGTGGCTGTAATGAACTCTTAAAACCAGGAAGTACTGTCTGCGTGCATGCACGTGTGTGTGCGTGTGTATGCATGTGTGACCATAATAATGTGAGTGTGTGTATCTAAGCACATGTACATCTATCAGTGCAAAAGTGTAGACACATACATACATTTAGGGTTGTCTCATGAGCGTGTAAGCCTGACAGTGTGTGTCTGTATGTGTGTGTGCGATCGAGTCCAGTAGCTCATCAGTGTCAGGGCTGAAAAGGTTGGGGGATGAATGAGAGCAGAGAATCAAAGAGAGATTACACGTCTGACCATGTATCATCCTCGATATATTGAACGCAGCCTTTGTGGAGATGGGGACCGCTTATAAAAAGTGGCATTGTGCAGCGGCTGAAAGAGCATGTGGGCTCAACTCCATGACTAATCTGTCCCCCCGCATTATTTTATTCAATCTTCCCCCGACTTTATGTCTTCGACATTTTTGCTACACTCAGTATCTTGAAGTTGAATGGACAATTTTAAAGATTTTTAAAAGGCGCTTGCTCGGGCCCATGCGCTGAGAGAACAAAAAAAGGGATCCCTTTGTTTCAGTGCATAATTTATGACTAAAAATGGTCCTCCGACTAATTCTAGCGGGCAGGGCAAAGGCTTGAGCACATTCTTTTTAGACTCAATATTGAAAAGAGTGTTGAATTTCTAAAGAGAAACATTTGATAATGCATAAAAGGATTCCCTTTCTCTTTCTTGCCTCTGTAACCTACTTCACCCTACGAACTCACTTACACACACACAAAAAAAAAAAACACATTCATATTCCCTGGCATGCTCACACATGCACACAAACACAGATTCACTTGTACTATTCACTCTCTCCATCTCCCTTCCTCTCTCTGTACACTGTGTGTGATCCTAACTGGAAAAAAAGGATGTCACATTCCCACTCTGAATGACAAAACCCACCAGTGTCTCAACAAAGAATTGGATTCAACATGAAGAGAAGATTTAATTGCTGTGAGCAGTTGGAAAAGCAACTTGATTTCCTCATTTTTGTTTGTCTTTGTTCACTTCTCTCTGTCCCGATGTCAGCATAGACATGAACTCAACATGATGCGACCCACTGACTCTCTGTTGGACTCTCTGTTGAGCAGTGACGTTTAGCATCCAACATCCAAGGCTCATGGGAAATGGTGTTCATTAAAGCCTAGTAAAAAATTTAAATATTGAACATGTAATTATATCATAAAATCTACATTACTTATCAAGCATGACACAAAACACTGCTCAGACGGTTTGTGTTACAAGGCTAGATCTTTAATTATTACTAATGTTAGAATTATAATACATTTTAATTAAAAAAAACACTTGTGCGCTCAGTGCTGCACAGTTTTTTACTAAGTAAAATCCACATACAAATCTTCAGCATAATAAAAAAATTTATAAATTCAGGCCACTAAAGGGCAGAGAACAATTAAAACACAACAAGGCAGGATGTGTAAGGGCTGAGGGACACCTTTAGTTTTGAGCTGGGTCTTTGGAACAATTAAGAACCATAGTGTGAGATCGGAATACAGTAAATTACAGTAGTCAAGACACACTGGTATAAACGCATTTGTAACTTTCTCAAGGTCACTGTGCAAGAGGAAGGATTTGATTTTTGAGATGCTCCATAGTTGGAGGAAGCACATTTGGACTATGCTTGAGCCTGAAGTAGGGTTCACAGTTCAAAATTACAACCAGAGTTGTGGCTAATTCTGGCTTGAGATTTGTAAACTATTTTGAGTATTCTGCAGAGCGAATGCATACTTTGACTAGACTATAATATCTGGGACATGTTGGGACACCTATCAATTAATTTCTTAATGATAAAACTTTTACTGATGTAGGTTGCCATTATCATTGTTTCTTAATGGGACAATGTGTATTGTCACCATAACAATAATAAATATTTATTGTGAATAATGTATGCTAATAGAACCATATAAACATAAGAAAACAACAAGGGACCATAGAGAGAGCCTTGAGGAATGCCATAGGTCAGAGGGATTACTAAAGAGTATCCCTTTATACGCCCATATATTTTGCTGCATTTTACACATTGAACCATAGTGATTGTGTATGTACTGTATGTGCAGTTATAGCAGTACTGTGTCTGAGTGCCATCCAATGGAGCAATGCTCTGCTAACATGCTATGCTACGATGTTACAGGATAATGTCAGGCAGCTGTTCGGGATACTCAGTAGATGGGTGATGTGGTTGAACAATGATGCTAAACACTGCAGTAAATCTACAGAATTACGTCAAATCTGCCTTTTGGAGCAGCCCAGTCAGAGCCCAGACCTTAACCCAATAACGAGGCTGTGAAACGACCTCAAGAGAGTCATTCACAGCAGACATCCTAAAATATGTCTGAGCTTAAGCAATTCTATGAGAAAGAATGGTCCAAAGTTCCTTTCGAACATTAATCCGCAGCTACCAGAAGCTATACCAGACTGTAGGTTTGGTCTGTTTGATCAGAAAAAAGAAGCAATTCAAAAGGGTTTGCATACTTGTTCTTGTTACTGTAAGTTTCGGTTTTCACATGCATAATCTATATTCAAAGCAAGTGACTACTGATTAAATGGCAACAACTTCACACCAACACTACTATCACTGTCATCTTAGTCTATCTTTTTCTCCTTCTCTTTTTTGTCCTCTCTTATAAACATGCAAGACAGACACATAAACACACACACACACAAAACACTCCTCTTTACCTTCAAAAAGCCAGGGGAAGGCAGTCAGCATGAATAAATAGTGTCTAAGTGCTTATATTTCTATTCCTGCTTATCCAACTGCTAACAAGACCCAGTTCACAGTCAATGAGCTACTTTGGCATTCATGAGGATCACTGACAGTCACTTTGCATTCAACGCCAATCACAAACAGCAGAAAAAAAGAGCACATGCACACTAACACACATAAAGAAATCTGATTACAAGAGGCATTCTGCATTGCTTCAGCATTCCCCAGTGTTTTACCAAAATAAAACGCCTGTACCCATCCAGGCGATTTGAAGCACACGCATACGTGGGTATAGCAAAAAGCAGAAAAACACGATTACCCTCCACGCATTTAGAGGTCACTGGCATTAGGAGATTAGGTAAAGTAAGCAATCATCATTTGGATATTTGATGATGAAACTATCCTGTTAAATTGATTATAGTGGTGCACAGGATGACAGCCACACCTGGCGACATATGGAGTGCGTGTGTGTGCGTGCGTGTTTGTGTGTGCTTGTGTGTGTGTGACAGCTAAGATGAGTGTAAAAGGCTAGGGAATGCATTATGTCATTCACAAGACAAACACGCATGCATGTGAGTGTGTGTAAGTGATCATAATGGGTCACACCACACCTGTCCTCCACTGCCCTGCTCCTCTGTCCATCCCCTGTAGGCATGAGGTCTACACTTTATTTTACAATCCAGCAGTGTGTAGGACTATAACAATCTGTGTGATTTATGTAGAATTGAGATTGAATACACCCCTTAAAATTCTAAAATAAAAGACACCTTATGGAGTTGGAGTGACACCATAACACATAGCATGTATTCTTGCAACCCTGTCACCTAAAAATTACGTTCCTACATACCTAAACTTCAATCACACATATGTTTTTATGGGGAACATAACTGCAGCCATGTTTTCTGTTAACATAATGAGGATATATTAACAGTTAACCCTCTACTGTATAAAATTTTATACCATCATGGGAAAAAATGTTGCATGTCTTTTAATCAATTAAAACAAACTCGAATACATTTTTAAAAATTCTGCAGATTTCTTTTTGGGGGGGGGGGTACTTTGGGCAGCAAGACTGGGCAGCAACAAGGGAAATGATATGTTTGCATATCTAATTAAATAAAACATGAATTTCATGCAGAGATTTTGAAACACCTTGTCTCCATTTAAAGTGTTTAAGCCGTGTTTTTGGTACAAATTCAGATCACATGGATTTTCAGCAATCCAGCTGTCTATACAGTGTATGCGTCACTCGTGCATAAGCACAACCCAAAGTGTATTTATTAAAACTTCAAGTCTATTTTCCTGATATTTCTAAAGATTTGGGACATCCCAAAATTGCACAGTGTTTCCTGCCTTAAGGGGGCGAGAGGCAAGTGGACACCAAACCAAGCCCCAGGATCCCTTCACTGTAGGGATCAAGTATTCAATAAGGAAACATCAGTTCTGATGGGAAGTGATCTCACATGCTGTCAATGTGGACAAAAAGTGCTGATGTTCATCGTGTTTTTAGGTATGCAAGAGTAAGTACAAAATGTCCATTCATAACATGTCCTAAGAACATCGTTATTTTAAAGCATTTTAAGAAGTGAATTTTTTCTCTTATCCTCACCTAGCACCTCTTAGCAAAGTGTTTTGATCATTTAATTTCAATATAAAAAACAAGTAAAGCGATAGTAAAAGCTAAAAATATAGATTTACTTAGAGTCATGTTGTTTCAATATGAAAACATAAGTTGAAATGTACTTTTCCTGGGGAAAGTACTGAAACACTACCATCTACA
Organism: Ctenopoma multispine; assembly: GCA_034779795.1. Classification (NCBI taxonomy): domain Eukaryota; kingdom Metazoa; phylum Chordata; class Actinopteri; order Anabantiformes; family Anabantidae; genus Ctenopoma; species Ctenopoma multispine. The sequence goes on from JAUYWH010000018.1 coordinate 25,256,905, forward strand.
CTTACATGTACCATCAACTCACAAAACTATTGCTCCTATATTCGTCAGCAGCTTGAGATCTCAGCTAAAGCCCCGGAGGAGACAGAAGAAAACATGCTGGAAATACCCTGAGTTTAAAGTGCTAAAGTGAAGACTAAAACACAGATTTATTCAGCAGAAGCCAAAGACCAAGGGAGAGTTTTAACACATTTACACCAGAGAGCCCTCTGAGGAGAGACACGCCAGTGGGTGGTTATGTGAGAGCTTATTTGAGTATGTAGTGTGCGTCTGCCTGTGTATATGCTTGTGCGAGCGCCGTGTGTGCGTGTGCATACTCCCATCGGTGCGTTCATTTCTCTTATCCGTACACCCACCTTTTTTTTTTTCTTGGTTTCAAGACAATCTCCCAGGATGCCTATTCTACATTAAACAGTGCTTTGAAGACAATTGAGCTGAGACCCAGGCTGATCAAGGCTCCCTTATCCCTCCCTGCACATCTATTATCAAAGCCTTCGTACCATTACCGTCATTATAAACTATGTATTATTATTATTATTTTGAAAATGCAGCACTGAGAGCGGGCGAGAGATGGGGGCCCCCGTAAACAAATCTATTATTGGTGATGAATTGCATAATAACACAGGCATAATGCCGTTCTCTCACAAAACTGGTGAAGGTGCTGAACTGGAAAAAGTACCCCGTCCGTAAAATTTGAATAAACAATGGGTGAGAATAGGGGGAGCGACAAAGATGGAGTGGTCATTAGATGGTTTGTTTTTACTTGAAAGCTAAAGAGTGTAGTTTGCTGAGTGCATACTGGTCCTGTGCTGTCATCACTTACAGTACAAGTCAATGTAGATCTGAAAAGAAACATCATTATAGAAAAGTACGTTTAGAGCTGTGGCTCCCTTCATGTGTATGCATAAGAGTTTATCTGCAAGAGCCTCTGGGGAAGTACAGTGCTGTCTATTGTAGTTTTTATTCCACTTCATTTATCTGTTTACTTACTGGTCTGTTTTAAGATTAAGACTGCACATAAAAGAACATGATAATAGTATAAAATATGCTGCTTTACGACCATAGCTTGTGACCCCATAAGCAAGACTCGCTGCATTCAAAATGACCACTGAAACTTGTCACATGGCTTAAGTTCTGACATCAAATTATCCAATATTTCATAAAAAATAAAAACAAAGAAAATATTAAAAAGAAGTCCAAACATGCGTGCTTTCACAGCGTTGCTACTTTAGTGAAAGATAAGAAGTATTGCTTCTACCACTGTTTGGGGAACTTGGGTGGAGTTTGGTCATTAGAGTTGGCAAGCAGTCAACACTAGTTTTAATGCTGAAAAGTCTCTGTTTATTGATAGTTTTTTGTGAGTTGTAGTTGCTGTAGTCAGATCAGCAGTGTCAGGGTCTCTTTGGAATTTCTCTTGATAAAGTGTATCCTTTCTGTGTGTTTATTATATTATAAAACTGCATATACCGATCATTATCTACCTCTAGGACACCATAAACAGACTTTGTTGGTGTTTCATATTTACAATTTTATAAACTACTGACATTTTATTTTTACCTCGACTGAAAGATTTAAAACTTTGCTTGGATTTCCACCTGGGGCCTTGGGCTGCACAGGTGAAGACAGTATAAACATTTTGACATGCAGTTGTTTGCTTTGTGAAATGGATAAAAAGTTGAAGAATTTGGTTTGACTTGATTCATTTGTCACACAGCTTTTTATTATGTGATGTATCATCACTGAAACAAACATATTTAAATATTTGTTAAGCTAAAAAAATCAGTAAATCAGTTCATTGCTTGAGAGAGTTGAAGCACCTGTGATAGGATGACTATGGACCAGGACACCAAAGTGTTAATGTTGCGAGGGAGACCTATGATTAGTCTGATAAATACGACTGTACTATAAGTCATACTTAAAGAGTAAGAGTTTGTTTTACCAGTGGGGAAAAGAATTACACAGATTGTTAACTGAAATGAGACAAGTAAAAGTAAGTACATATAAAAAGTACAAAGATGGTAACAATAGAACTTAGATGGAACTTAACACCTATATGTTAATCCTATATTTTAAATAACAATGCTGGGTAGCTCAATAATAAAATCAACAAAATCTTATTATACTGCATCTTGTATTAGTAACCCTATTCCAAAAAGTAACTGTAGCTATGATATAAAGTGTGAAGTAGAGCAGGAAAATTGAAATATTCAAGTAATTTAGAAATACCTGACAACTGTACGTAAGTACAGTACTTTCCACCACTGTTTATTATAAGGTCCATCTTATTTCATCTTCTGGTGATCACTCCTATCTGTGACATTATACTGTACTCTTCAAGTTACTTGCTGACACAGTGAAATAGAGTCACACAACACACGCAGTATGATTACACAGGTTTTAAACAAACACCTACATTAACAAATAAAAGTGCAAAAAACTTTGGTGACCAACTGACCACCTTTCTCAGAGGTTATCAATTGTACAGTAAAAGTTAAATATCTTAATGCCTGTTGGATGGATTACAAGACAATGTGTAATCACATCGGTGACCCAAAATCCTTATTTTAAATCCTTTTGACAAAATACCTGCAAAACTACTAATTCTCGTTAGCCAGTTTTGGTGACCTGCTACAAATCAGCACGCTACTATTGTCATGCGTCCATGTTGGCATGCACTTAGCTCAAAACACCACTGTGCCTAAAGTCTCACTGCCAGCACGGCTGCAGACTCTTGGCCCTGTTCTTCATCTCGTATTCTCCATTACAACCTGTGGTTTAGATATCAGGAAAATGAAGATTACATTAGTTATTCAGGATTATACAGAATATTGTTATATGTTACAGCTGTGATATTACAAGTACACCAGTGACGGTACACTGGTGCCCTAGTGTAGTCGTCCCAGTAGTAGACATTCCTAAGCAGTATATAGTATTTCAGTGAAGCCACTGACTTGTCACAGCTCCATTCCACGCAGAGCATAAGCTCTCATGTTGCATATATTATCTTTTTTTCTTTCTATTACTTTCTTCTCCATAGTTCTCCAGCTTTTTCTCTCTTGTGGGCCAAAGAAGAACAAGAGTGTAAATGAATGCGTCCATGTTCCCCGTCCATGTACACACACACACACAAACACACACACACACAAACTTGCTAATACTCCCCCCACCTCAGTGTGTAGACACTGTTTAGCTATGCTAATTTGAATATATTTTTGGGTCAATTGTGCGCTCACCAGAGACGACTTCCACGCCTACCCTTTGCCGAACAATTTAAATTTTAAACAATATTCCATTTAATTTATACGAGGGCCACCATGGAGCCAATCTGACAATGCCAAATACCTGTCTTGATTTTTTTTTTCTGTGAAATAAAAAAAGTTATTTCTTTTATAGAAATTCCATCACCCTGGTTACTGCCCTTCCCTCACCTGACTCCCAGTTCTTATCTATCTTAAAACCATTTCACCTTAAGAAATAATCAATAAAAACAATTATGAGATTGAAGCCTAGCACCATTGCTCTCTCCTCTTCTTCTCCTCTTTCCCATCTCTATCTCTTCCTCTCCCCACTCCCTGCTGTTATCCTCTTGTTTCTTCTCCCGCCATCCTCTCTCCTTGGTGATTCACCGGGTATAATATTTAATTATACTCTATAATTTATGCAGGTTATCAAACTCTGAGAGCATCATTTTATGTACATTGTGTAAATTGCTTTTTTCTCTCTCCCTCCCTGTCTCTGTGTCTCTTTCTGTCTTTTTTTTTACAGTTTTTTTTTTTCCCCTCTTGGATGGGAGGAGGGTAAATTCTTTGCAGGCATAGACAGAGATATTGAAGCCCGGGTGCAAATGTGAAATGAATAAACAGGCTGGATCTCTTCTTCAAGGGCCTAAATGAGATCTGCACAAAATAATTTAAACTAGGCCCATTCATCAAGCCCAGCCAGGGAATGTGTGTGGCAGTGGCCTATGTGTGTACCCATAGAGTATGTGTGTGTTTGTGTATATTCCAGGCCCCTGGCAGCGGTGGTAGTATCCTTCTGTAGAGAAACAGAATGACAGAGATTAAGAGTGAAAGACAACCAAACACATACTGAAAGTGGAGGTTTTACAGAAAAGTTTAAATCTGATCTGATCTACTGGATGCCACGGAGCCCAGGAGGGGGACATAGGAGAAAAAAAATAATGAGTGAAAAAATATATATACTATATGCAATATGCAAGATCTTGTAAAACTATTTCGATACAAATAACTGAAAAAAAAAGATGAAGTTCGGCCCTTTTGAGAAGAACTCTCTGCATTTAGCATACATCCATCAGTACCCGTGAAGCGTCGCGGAGTACTGCAGTGGGTGGTTGTGAGGTACAGCAGTCTCCTGCAAATCGTAGGATCGGTGGTTTGATTCTTGGCTCCTCCTGTCATATGTCGAAGTGGCTTTGGGAAAGATACCGAACCACAAGTTGCCCCCAGTGTGTCAGGCCAACTGTATTGCAGCTCTGCCATCAGTGTGTGAGTGTGTGTGCGAATGGGTGAATGAGAAGCAGTGTAAAATGACTTTGAGTACTGAAAAGGTAGAAAAGCGCTATATAAGTGAAAACTATTTACCATTAACTCATGAATTCCACCTTGTCCGCTAGTTCGAGTACGTTTTCTGACGAGAGTAGCCCTTTGTGCTAAGTATTCTCTCCAGCTGTCTCTCTTTTAAATGTAAATCGTGTTTACTGCCAAGCACAAATTTAATGTCTGTATATTTGACGCCAAGTTCAAAATAAAAATCTATGAATGCAGTTGTATACGCTCCATTGTTGTCTTATTTATGGTAAGTACTTTACAATAAAAAGTTTTGCGAGATCTTGTAAACGTTTTGCGAGATCTCGCAAAAGTATATCTTTTATACATATTTTTTTTCACCCAATAATTAATTTTTTCTCCCATTAAGATGACATACTTACTTACTGTATTTTATACAGTGTCATTTGCAGTGGAAACACCATTGAATGTGTGTAATTGGTGCCTCTGATTTCTCTGAAGAAGCTTCCAGGTGATCTCACATGGAGGACTGACCACCAATGGCATCACCTGAGCTGTTGTGACTAACACTGTGGCATGATTGTCCCTTAAAATTATCATTTGTGATGCTTTTGGAAAGAAGAATAGAATAGTAAAAAATGTAAGGGTAACTTATGGTTTTCACATTCACGTGGCAACAGACTTGTCTTGCTCTAGAAAAGTAAATACACTCATTATGTGCACTGGGTGTATTTACTTGACGGTGTGACCTATCAGCGGTGCTCTTGTTGAGTTAAGCAGACACACACACACCGTTTTGCTCACTCTCTCTATTACTCTTTCGCTGACAGTGGGTAAAATGAATCAAACCAACAGCACGCTGTGCAAGCAGGAGGAAGAGGTGCAACAGACAATAAAGGCATTACACAAGTGTGTGAACATGGACGAGTTTTAGTGCTATGCTCACTCACTGCTTGTAGCTGATTAAATGCCTTACCTCAACCTCTTCATAATAATCTACAATTACTTTAAAGAAAATGTCATAATAACACAATATAATCACACAAATGAGAGTGTTCCCACACCAAAGGAAAAACAACTGAAAACTGAACCACAGGTCAGAAAAACTCAGTTCAGTTCAATTCAGTTTATTGTATAGCGGCAAATCACAACATTGTCTCAAGGCACTTGACAGTGTAAGATTTAAGACCTTTCAGAATATAACTATATATAGAATTTTGTAGAAAAACCAACAGTCACATTTAAGCAGCACAAGACAATAGTGGAGAGAAAATCTTCGCTTTGACAGAAGAAACCTCCAGCAGAACCAGGCTCAGGGTGGGCGGCCATCTGCCTCGACCTGTTGAGGAGAGAAGAGAAGAGAGAGAACAGCGGGCCACAAGAAAAGAGCACCAACAAGCAGAGGATGTGCACCGACTTGGTGATGTGAGTCAAAAAGGTCTAATACTGACCTTACTTTCTTAAAGCACTTTACATAGTCCTCTACCAACGTGGAGCTCAGCCCAACATCACATCTGTAAATGCACAAATACAACCAAAAACATATTTCAGCATCAACTCCTCCACAAGAACTCTTACACTGTACCAAAATATTAACAACACTTCTCCCAACACTGGCCTATATAGCGGCCTATATAAGTGCATCACTATTACAGATAAATAGTTTATTTATTTAAACTGCTAAGAGGCTTTAAAACAACAATCTCGGTTTTAACTTCTCCTTTTTTAGCTTGTATTTAATCTATAAGTGGATTATTTACTTTTTGACATATAGCTGGGATCAAGTTTCATTTTAACGTGAACTTCAACTTGTTTAGACTCCTGGCGGTTCTCTCATCTGTTGCGTTGAACCTCACAGCAGCCTACAAGCTGTCTGAGCTGAAGAATTTGAGATGAAGTTGTGAAACGGTACAGGTTCTAGCTGTAACTCTTCAAGCTGACCCCGTGTTACCCAGCCAAAGGAATCATAGCTCCCAAGACTGGACACACAGACTGTCTCTCTCTCTTCTCTCCTGGCAGAGTTTGGACCATAACATATTTTAAAAAATAAAACAGAACAACGCCAACGAAGGCTGGAAAAGAGATCATGATGCCCAGTATTAATGAGGTCCAGTATCCGACATCTCTTGCGTAAAGGGTAGAAGGGTAGAGTTCAAATCGATAACCAACCAGTCTGATGCGTGTAGAAGTGTACTGGATTATTTTACACCAGCCTGGTGTTATTTGCACATTATTTAATGAAGGTGAAGACAGTGGAGAGCCGAGCAAAATGGCACTGCGCTCTGGCCCTCTGGATGTCCTGCTGTCCTCAGATGGCTGCAAGGATTTAATGACCTGAAGTTTACAGTATAAAACAGCTGCGGACAACAGATACTCTAACAATCACTAAATATTCATTTATAAATTCAGACCGCTATACAGGCAATTCTACAGTCAAGCATAATTTAATGTATAAATGTTATAAATACTCTGCTGTAGTGCTGTGCTGATGTGCTAAATCCTAAATATATTTCCAAAAGGCATCTTAATGTAGTAATGGTTGTAATGTAGTTTTGTGGAACTTCTTCAGAAATAATAGTCTCCCTTAATGAGAGCTCATATTGTCATATACTGTAGCTATAATCCCACAGCAACAGAGACACCCCCTCCTCTCATGCTGTTATCCTGATAAATAAATATGATTCTAAATACTCAGACTGTATTTGTCAAGATACCACCGTAGAACTAAATATGTAACCCAGAAAAATTAGTTAGCTCTTGCAGCTTTTAAAAAAATAAAATAAAATACAAGCATAGAAATAAGACAACAGAAATACAGCAGTTGGACTATGGTTTACAAAACTGTAACTTTACAAGACATACTGTTAATTCCTCTAAAACAGAGTCAATTAAAGTCTTGTCCCATTATCTTAGTAACAATATACAATAGCATGGTTAGGGTTTCATGCACTGACATTGCCTTCCTAGTGAACTGAAAACACAGCCATCAACAGCATGTGGTGGAATTTTCCAAGACATGTACTTTTGATAAGACTAAATCAAAGTCATCTAGTTTAAGTCTTAGCAGATAACTACTTACAAGTGTTTAATTGTGCATTCTTGAACAAGATATACTGTATGTTCCTTTACCAGTTATTTTACACAAAGGAATTGCAAAAACAGTTTTTCACAACCAACTCTCTGGTATATCCACACCAAAGCAGGAAGAAATACTCAGCATGCAATAGGCAGTGTTTTGGCAGAATAACCACAGTTTACTTAGGGATCACAGTTTGTAATAACATCAAACCTTTATGTCACTTCTACACATACTTACATAATACACTAATAACATTATGTACAAATAATATTAAATTCACAAGATAACTAAAAAGACGTTTGAGAGATATTTGACCCAAACTGGGACATTTTACCACAAATGGTAAAATGGCTACATTGACATAGGATTTACTGTTGGCAGAAGGCTCACCTACATTTGAAAATCAAATAGCTGATTATATTTTGTTATGATAAATGTAAATATTACCAAGGTATATGATAATAATAATAATAATAATAATAATAATAATGATAATGATGATAATGATAATAATAATAATAATAATAATAATAATAATAATAATAATAATAATAATAATTGATACTTTATCAATTCCCTTGAGGAAATTGTTAAGTCAGTTTTTATTCTTGTTTCTGCATCTTAAAAAAAACTACACTTGCAAAAAACAGCATTCGATCACAAAACTAATATAT
>JAUYWH010000018.1:25268847-25290140 GCA_034779795.1 Ctenopoma multispine
TGTGTGTGTGTGTGTGTGTGTGTGTGTGTGTGTGTGTGTGTGTGTGTGTGTGTGTGTGTGTGTGTGTGTGTGGTGCAAGCACACAGCTACACAAAGGTGACAAACATAGTAGGAAGTGTAATGTACAGTCGCGCTTTGAAATGAAGAGAGGACATTAAAGGAGAGGAGAGGAAGCCAGCATGTTGCTGCTCTGTTGGAAATGACATCATAGCAGGGGTTAAACAGCCACCGTTTACCTTGATTTATAATCCCCCTTCCCCTTCGCCTCCTCTCCTCTTCTCCACATTCCCCACATGGAGGGGTGAGCCCTAACTACTGGGATAGGAGAGAGAGCAAAAAAGACACACAAAACAATGGAAATTAATTAGACCATGAAAAATAAAGCATAATATTAAAGGTGAAGGTGAAGAAGAAGTAAGTCAATACAGGATTGTTTGTTGTTGTTTCTGTTGTGAAGCAGTAACTCACTTTTTGGCATTTTCACATATAAACTTTACATACTGTGTCCATGCGCTGTGCATACTGATGGGAGTAGAGTTTTGAGTGTGCTGTCGATGATGGATACTGGTGATACTGCTCCAAAATTGTCTGTGAAAATTGAATAGAATTAAAATATAATATACAAGTAAAACAAGGCTAAAACTGGACTAGCAAACCAAACTGATTTTAGCTTAACCAAGCTACCGAGCTACACTGCTACATGGCTAAAAGTCTAGGACAACATAAGTAAATGAAACTATCAGAAATGTAAGCATGTCAAGAAAAAAGCAGTGGTATAGTGTTTATTTAGCTAGTGAAATAAAGGAGTGGATATATGCATGAATGTATGTTTAAAATCTCAAAAGTTTGGATGTTTGTGTCTGTGTGTGTGGATAAAAGAAAGAGAGACAAATCACAACATAGTCCAGCTGCCTGAGGGCTGACTGGAGCTTGAGCTTGAATTCCTCATGTCTACCATAAAACACTCCAAAACATTCCACTACTTTTTGACACACACACACACACACACTGAGAGAGACTCACAGACGTTCAGTCACAGCGGTGGCAGCACTTCACAAAGGAACCATTGAAGGGGCTCCTTCAGTTTAAAAGTTGAAGAGTATGCCTAATTTTGGTCAGAGTTCATTAGGCAACACAAAAGTGGGAGCTTGCAGAGAACATGAAGACAGTGGCAGAGGCAAGTGCTTCATGCCAGGACTGATAAGAGCAGACAGAAACTACAAAGGCGCTCTCCGTTAGAAGGAAAGGATGAACAAGTAAGAAAGGAAGGAGAGGAGGAAAAAAAAAGAAAACGCCAAGTAGAGCGTTGGCCCCCGAATGGTGTGGTTTTGAGACATGTATGTCTGTGTTTGCTAATGTGGCCCAGCGAGTTGGCAACACTCACATTCAACTTTAATACTCAGCTGTGAGAAAAAAGGAGTGCACCACAAATGTAATGAAAATGGAGGACTTTAAGTACAACCACTATATTGAGGGTATTAAACTGTCATCATGTCTAAGTGAAAGCTACATCAGAAACAGGACTCAACTTTATGTATGTTATAATGCAAATCCACACTCACAAGTCAAATCCTATCCCCCCTCATTATGAGGAAGAAATTAAGCACTTATGAAAATATAAAAGCAGCAGCAGCAAACGCAGAACATTCCTTTAAGCCTCAAAATCACCAAGATTGAGAAGACGAATATGGACAGTGATCTGCTCATGAGGTCTGTGTTTTTGCTTTAAGTGGGATGCTCTGCTGCTGCTACTTTAGAGCAAGGCCCTGAGCTGTAAATGGATATTGGAGATTAGATCTTTCATCTGGAGAAAGCCATGTCATTTTCCTATTTTTCTCTCTTATTGATTCTGTCCGCTCTCAGCTCCACATGAACAAACCCTTTCAGGCTGGGAAAGGCCAATCCAGAGCGGTGCATATTCCACACTTATAGATCTTGCTATATTATAAGAGACATGAGGATAAGATTTGATACATAAGTTTGTAGATGTGTTGCATTATAGCATTACTACAACCAGTGTTTTATTGTACGGCAAACCTTTCTGGATATATAACTCTATGCACTACACTATATGTTTCAAGATTCTTAAAATGTTATAATTGAATGAACTACAGTCATATACAGTTTTTTAGCTGGCAGTTGCTGTGTAGGTAATGGATAGGTTTAAATGCAGTCTTGCTACACTCATCTCTTTCTGACTCTTAAACTCACACAAGAACCCCCATCAATATATCAGGGATGTGCAGAGAGTTTCTCAGAGGTAGAGACTCAAATTCTAAAAAATATTGAGTACAGAGGATCAATGTTACAGCTGAAATGTAATGGAGTTTGTTGCATACTATCCCATACTCCATAAATGAATTTGGAATATTATAGACAGTGAATGGTGATCTGATGCAAGACTCACAGCATGTTACCTTCATGGCAACAAGATTTCCAAAAGTCGGACTGCAGGTCTAGAGCAAATTCATTGATTTTTGTGTAATGCCCAATAAAAAGCTATAGGATCACCACAGTGTTTGTGATGAGTAAAATACAAACCGTAACTAAAAGGTTTTTTAATAAACCTCTATTTATGGCCAGTACAGTGTGAGGCCCGTTAAGATGCTACAAATGATAATTACAAATAAATAAATGGACGGACTATTTAATTTATCATCACCAAGAGGACAGGGAATTATGTGAACTTTATTTACCTTAACAAATCTCCCAACATTGTCTGTTGAGCAATCCAAACATTACTAATAATGGGAAATGAAATGGCAAATAAGCCAGATAATCTCAGTCTCCACACACTCAGCCTCATCACACACACAGACACACACACACACACACACACACACAGACACACACACTACTTAGACATGAGGATACATCTCACACAGATGTTTGCCCCTCATAAAGTTATCTCTAGTGTCAAAACCAGTTCCTAATGGACTCTACATTTGCTAACCTGCCCACTGGCAGCAACTTGGAGTTCAGTGTTGACAAACACAGTGTTGGCTCCTCCCACAAGCAGGTAGGAGGAGCCAGCACTGTTTGTGGAGACCCCATGATACCATCTGAGCCAAAATGATCTATGTGGCCTGTATGAAATTTTGAGACATATTGTCCTACTACTCACTTTCCTGTGATTAGTAAAGTCTCAGAGTAGAATGACTTTAGGCTACATTCACCTAAGTGATGAATGTGTTTGTGTCTTTCTATACTGTATGTATACATATAGTGGTAAGATGCCTGGTGAACATCTCAGTCAGATCAAAACTGATATTAAATTTGCTTGGAGCTGCGAGTGCAGATCTTTAGTTTGATTTTTGTTGTGAGTTTGTGATAAAACATCTTAATTTTGGATAGATCTGTTTTAGTCTGACTCAAATCAAAAAACCTAAAGTATTCCACAGAATATAGTATAATACATTTTAAGATGGGCAAAACCTCCTAGTGGTCTTAATTAAATCAAGCCTTAGCATGTCCTGAAGAAAAAAAATGTGAAAAAGATCTTAACAATCTTAACATCTTCCTTTCCTCTGGTGGCTCAATGGCCACCTCTACCTCCTCCATGCCTGGACTGGAGCTCCACCAGGCTGCAGGTACAAGGACCAACGCAACTTTAGGCTAATTCCTTTAGCTAGCGAGGTCCATCCCATAATGACTATCCTCAGCATTCAGCCACCCACCCTGTGCCCCCATCGTAGACTTACTCTAGCACTGGGAGCTAATGAAAACAAATGGCTTTTCAATGGGCAGACAAACCGATTTCAGACATTCATCATCAGCCTCATAGATTTCTAAAATCCCATCAAGTCTGTCCCTGGCCTACACCTCTCTTTGTCTCCAGTGTTCTCTCTTTGTCCTCCTGTCTCTCTCACCACTAAATTGCACTCATAGTCTACAATCACAAACTTTGTAACTTTTCAGCATCATTTATACAAGCTCCATGTAGAATAATGCACCTGACAGTTATTCACTCACCAAATCTCTATTGACTTAAATAAGTGGACAGGACAGCGTTATCTAGAGATGGCAGAATGAATGGAAACTTGCTGCTAATTTCTCTGAGTGATGCAGAGCACAGCTCTGAGCTTCTACACAAAACCTTCACATTTTCCACAGCAAACAAACAAAAATTTGATTAGATAAGATCAGACTTTAATGATCCCTGTGAGGAAATTGGGTTGTTGCTGCAGCACAGAGAAGAATAAACTGTAGATAAGGACAGGACAGATATAGATTATTTGAAGAAAATACAACAAATATTAAGTAATAACAATGCATGAACATAGTGACAATAATGCTAAAGATAAATATGTGAAAACAAAGCATCTTTGGAGAAAGAGATATAAAACAGGTCATGTGCATGACAAAAGATGATACTGTTCATGTTAGACAGAGTTGTGCTGAGCACAATCAAAATCTTCACAGAGGAAAAGGGTTGTACTAACATTTACAGTTTAAGTGGTGTTCCCATTATGCTGTTCAAATTTCTAAGCAAGGAATATATTTTCTGACAATATTCATGGGCAGTAGTATCATTTACCCTTACCTAGACAATGCATGTTATTTCAATTTCCTTTAACTGTAAACTAGTTAAAGCATATTTCTACATGTTTCTACAATGTATACAGTGAATCGTTACTTGAAATATGGATCTGAGAACAATCAACCTCTATGTTGCACCATCTGCAAATCCCACTTCTGTTTTTTTTTCTAAAATGTAATAATAGCTCAAATCTGCAATTAAATTAAGTTAATTCACTTGAACCATTGTTTATCTGACAAATGTTTTCACTGGTGAGCTCAGTAACACACCGTTTACCACTGGGTCACAGCTACCCTGGTAATAGTACTTTTCATACTAATTGTTGTGCAACAGTCCTTGGTCACCGTTGTGTTATTCTCTTCGTGATGCACCAAACATTTTCAACAGGAAACAAATGTGGACTTCAGGTAGGACAGTCAAGCACGTACATTGTGTGTCTATGAAGCCATGCTGTTCTAGCACATCCGAAATGAGGCGTGCCATCGTCCTGCTGAAATATCCATTGTCTTCCCGGGAGAAAACGTTGCCTTGATGGCAGAATATTGTTTTATAAAATCCTAATATACTCCACTACATCAAATGGTACCGTTACATAGTCTGGATGATCCTTTTAGTCTTTTGCACGGAGAACCCGACTTCTGTTTTTTCAGCAGAAACATGGACGTCTCGTCTGACCACAGAACACGTTGCCATTGTCATTCAGTCTATCTGACATGATCTAAGGTCCCCTGAACTTTGCAGTGTTTCTGCACAAAATTCATGTATGGCTTCCTCCTTGCAGTGATGGTTTTCAGAAGCATTCTGTATTTGTGACTTGTCATTAATATTAATTGTGAACATACAGTATGGTTATTATGTTGACAGGAAACATAACTGTGTTGCAATTATGTTTCTCACAAAAAAGTATTTGTGACTGGAGACAGGAGACATCTGCAAGTCTAAAGATCACACATAGTGATTTTTGCCCTTGGCTTTTACCCACTGAAATTTCCCCAGAGTCCCTCAGTCTTTTCACGATAATATGTATTGTACTGTAGAAGGTAGAAGACTTTTTTGTCTGCTTGCATTGACAAATATTTTTTTTTAACTAACGGTTCTCCCATGCTTGGCACAAAGGAGCCTGTTTTATAACTAACTATCAAACCCTCACTTGCTACTAACTAACTTTGTCATTTTTTCTTTCAGAACAGTGTTACTTGAACATGTTATGAACTTATTTTGCTTCTGTCCCAGCTTTTTGTAGTGTGTTGCAGGAATCAAACTTAAACTGGAAAATGGCATTCGTACAACGTCAGATTTTAAGATGGATTCTGTGTTTCAGCATCCTGTTTACCTAGCACCTGTTATGACAAAAGTTAAAAATAATTCCACAGTCGTATTAACAAACCAAAAGTTTGATTAAATTTAAATTTCAAGAGGGCACACAAGAGGCAGCTGATAACTATGAAAACGAGGTGACAGATGGAATGACAGCTGACAGGAGTAAATAATATCCCAATTGGGCCAACATGGACTGGCAACTCATAGGGGCAGCAGCCTAGTGTTTTACGTTGCAACACTCAAGCATGACCACAGTTCAACCAAAAGAGACTTTGCCGCAAGAATCTTCAATGATGATGATTCATTATGAAACTTTTTGCACAGACTCCGATGACGACATGACTGAGACTAAAGCCGATTCTGGCAGAGCGCTATACAAGCAGGTGTTTGAGCTTGTCTCAGTGAAGAGTCTTGAGCCACCCACATGGTAGGTGGAGTTTGGGTGGTGGTGGGTGCCTGATAGACAAAAAAGAAAAAAAATGAGGCAAAGGAACATTTATAAATGACAAGAGACACCATGAAAGGTTTGAACATGTGCTGTGATTGGAAGAGTGGGATGAGGTAGGTGGCAGAAGAACAGGAGAGGCTGGGCCAGAGAGGAATGATTGAATCTGGGTCAGTCTCATTGTTGAACTAGACTTAACTTCCAATACCGGTCAGTCGAGACTGTTTTGAGTTAGATAAATAGGTTTAATTAACAAAGATAAGTAGATTGGACTGCTGAGCAGCCTGTGACACTTAGTCAATGGGGCATGCAACAGCAGCTTAGTCTGAGCAGAAACAACGTACTAGTAGAAAGGAAGAATACTCACTGCTTTGGTGAGTGTAAGAATTAAAAGCAGTTAGGTTTATTTAAAGGTACAGTAGGTTAGGGATAGGGAATGGTGTTGCCTGTCATGGGTTCCAGCAGGTTTAAAAATGACTATCACTTAGATATGCCCTGGCATGATACCAACTACATAGCCAAAAGAAAGGTCAACACGTCGTTAAGGATCAATTCTGGGCTTTTAGGACACTGACAATAAGTTGAACATACTCAGTACTTCCCGTGGATATGGAACTGCTACCTGTTTGCTGAATTATGCTGAGGAGACCACTTGCAAGATTTGTTTATTACACCAAAGAAAGGCACAGACTGTAAAAATAATAGACATGTAGCATCAAACTAGTTACCACAGTAAAATAAATACAGACACACTGATTTCATAATGTATACTACAGCTTAATATTTTGGGAGGGTGATGAAGCATGTCTTTTAATTTCTATCCGTTACTGGCAAATCATGTTAGTGCATCCTCCAGTTCATTGTAACAGCAGGGCTGACTGATAAGCGGTGATGATGTCATCAACGAGTGCCAGTCCTGATCAGGGTAGTGGATCAGTGCCAGGCTGCGGGTGGCCTTGACAACCAGATGCCAAGGCAATGATGCCACTCAACCAATCAATGATGGGGAGGCACAATGACATAACTTGACAGGTGCAGTTTGGAAGGTGGTGTGGAGTTAACATGTTAGCAGCTTTTGCAACTATAGCAAGTATTATTGTTCTCATTATTATTCCTCTAACACATTCATTCACAATCTGCATCAACACCGTTGATGTTGGTTGTGATTTTGTACACTTTTTTGCTTTTGTTATACTACTTGTTAGCAGTATGAGCAGCAGTAATACTGTAAATCAAGGAAAATCTTTTCAAGTTCCATTGTGGTTTCCTAATATAAAATAACACACGCATGCATTACAAGTGAACCACGAGGAGTGAACACAAACACATCATACATCATATGGACTGACTAACATATGGGAACTTTGGTGACTCTCGTCCTGCATCATCAGCATGTACCCATACAGAAATCTAATTCTGGGGACTGACAGCAAGTCTTTTAGGAGTGCAGGTCATTTAATTTCTCATGTGGTCATGAAGAAATACTTTTTTTTCCCAAGATAGATTAAGGCACTCCAGCATACCTTCCTAATGTATCATGTGCTGACTCGCATGCAGTAAATGTTTTGGTTATGAAATCATTTTTGAATAATTATAGAAATTACTTATACAGATCGCTTGTACGATTATGTCCTTAACAAATGAGCAATTCCAACTGATATAAAAAAAAATGAGTGGATCAGCATGTACTGAAGATACCTGAAATAACAGATACAGATTATCAGTTGTAGATGACTGTTGGGAGACCTACAGCCAGATATTTTAGGAAACCATAGTGGCTGCAATGAAATACTAAACTGAAATCAACCATTTTGTCACAAGCAACACAAAGCAAGTAACCGATTGACTGTTTTCATTATTTTGTTTTAGATTCCAAACTAATCTACAGTGTTACACCAATTTGTCTACCTTTGATGATCACACAATAGTCTATGGCTTAGATATATGTAATTATGATGCTGCATTTTAATAGCACATGATGTACAATTTCATTAAATTCTCCTGCTTTTAAAACAAGAAGACGTTTGCAAAGACAACTTGGTACACAAATGAAATATATCTCTCCATGAAATGTAATGTACATCTTTGTGGAGAATTGTAACACGACAGTATCAAAATGCACAACAGAAAAAATAACATCAAAATAGCAATTTTATACTTAAATTAATCATTTTTCTCTGTATCACACTGGTGATGTGTTCAATTTGCTGTTTTTGTGTTTCTCTCTCACTCTCTCTCACACACACTAGGTAGGAGCCCTCAGCAGCAGAACCAGGAGTGGTGAACAGTTAATAGTGGCAATGCAATAACAATAAAATGCCATCAATCTGTGGGCGCCTCCTGCTCTGTCACAGCAAGTTTGTACAAAGTAATGACATTAGACCCAGAGTAGCAGCACACAGCTCTTAAAGGCACCGCGCATCCCAAACAAACAAACATTACACCCAGTGAGAGAAATGTGGGGGTTGGAAAGAGGAAGAAAAGGGAGAAGAGATCGAGAGGGACGGAGGAATAGAGAGAGTGGAGGTAGAACAGGAAATGAAGAAGTCTTTTTGATGCACTCATTTTGTTTTACTGTATGTTTGTCAGGTATTCTTCATTGCTATATACAGTTAATGCTACATCTGTACAAAGCACTTACACCTCAAGCTCGGTCATATCTTGAAGACCTCATATGTCAGGGTTTGGTCTAGGATGGACCCAATAGAGCACTCAGAACAACAGGAAACGATAAAAGGGATTTAATTAACAAAAGACAAAATACAGGACTTATCAGGAGATTAAACAAAAACTGAAAGTCTCTCCAGACGGAGGCTAAAACAGCAAAGAGAAAGCAAACTACTATTACATAAAAACCCACACCAGAACATTGACAGTGTAAGAAAACAGAAGAAGAAGACTAGATACACAAAATAACAAAGTAAGAACTGAGGAACTAAATGCAATAAACTAGGAACTAGAGCCAGGAGTAATAAGGCATGAAATAAATTTACTAGAATACAAAGTGTAAGAAAGGGAGACTCAAGTAGAAAAAAACAGAACAGACTACTCATATGAAAACTCAGAGTATGGATGAATACAACAGGAAAATATCTCTAGGAACTGAGGCCGAGGCCTTTAGCTATCTCCCAGTTCAGATTTGGGAGGCAGACACCCTCTCTACTTTTAAGACTAGGCTTAAAACCTTTTTTTTTTAATAAAACTTTTAGTCAAAGCTAAACACAAAATGAACCCCCGACTGCCTTGAATTTTCAAATGTGAATTATTTATTAAAAAATAGAAAGTTTTTTAGAACTAATATAATATCACACAACAAAACATCATGATACTCAAGTGTATCAATATTATATTACACCATTACTAAACATAAACTAGTAACTATGTTTACATGTATTGTGTACATACTGTATATTGCTATGTACAACTAGCAATATATGTATCTGATCACCTTTCCTTGGTATATTTTAGCTGTAAATGTGTTTATACTGACCATAATGGCAGAAGCATTCAATACAAGTTCAGTGAAGAGACACAAGTAGACACACACACACAATCGTTTTATATTAACTCAGTTTAGGTGGTACACAGTGGGGCTTAAGGTAGGGACACATCTAAAGACTGGCTGAGGCCTACAAAGACTGAACAATTCACACTTAAAGACTGTTTCCACAAACTGTCACAGATTTATTAAGGTTTGTAACGGGACTGCTGGTTAACAACCGAATAATTCTGGCAATAGACAAACCTGCAAATACTGTGAGAACTGAAACTCTGGCAAAACAAACAGGCACGGTAACCGACAGCTTATACTGCTAATATGCTTTGCAGTTTGACAAAAGCAAGGTCCTCTTTACTTTTTGTGCGTATCTGTACTAAACTGTTTGAAAAAAAATATAACACATACAACCTAATAAAAAACTAAATACAAGTTTTAAATTATTGCATATGTTAAAGCAAAAAACATATCCAATATGTGAATCACCAGTGTGAAAAGGTGATCTTCCCCAAACTTAGTAGCTAGTTTAGCTCCACTGAAGCTTTTTTTTTTTTTCTTGAGTAGATCAGAAGTCGACTTACTCTTATTCTTGTTATCATTATCAACTTGTTTCATAACCCAGTTGTGCTTGATCTTGAAATCACAGAATGATGACCTGATGTTCTCCTTCTCTCGCATGAAGCCCAGCTCTAACCAGTGTCTCTCAGACAGTGGAGTCAAAATAACCGACCTTTACTGAAGTGAGAGGGTCCTGCGGCTCCTTAGATCTTAGATCTCCTGACTTCCTTGATGAGTCGTTGCCGTGCTGCTGTTCTAATTTTAGGATTTTGGTCACTTTTGGAAAGGTTCATTGTTGTTAAAGATCTTATCCATTTGTAAATACTATCACCCCTGTGGATCTATGGAGTCCCAGAGCCTTAGCAAAGTAAAGAAATTACAAAGGACCACGTTTTTACAGCACTGTATATAAACTAGAAAAAAAGGAGAAAACTGAAAAGAAAATAATGAACTGGATAGTTTATGGTGTTTTCTGAGATCCGTCAGTGGCTAAGCTGAGGTTCCAACTGCGGATCATCAGACCTGCAAGCCAATAGGAAGAGGGACGTGAGTTCTGAATCTTCAGGGTCCTATACATGAGGTGCATTACATCCCTTGGGGTCCCCTTATGTGAGGTGGTATCACTTCCTCTTCTGACAAAAGTGAAAAAGTAAATACACGCAATCAAGGAGTAAAATGCATTTCATAATCACTGGTAAAACCCTAACATGTATGTTTTTCTGTGTGTGTGTGTGTGCTTTTGTCTGTGATTATACTTGCCAACGTGATCTCATTGGGGTGTCTAGCATCCATCTGCATGCCCGCTGGTGACACATCAGCCAAGAGCCTCCATCAGTGACACATGCACTTGGGGGATGGGGGCTAAGGGGGTGCAGGAGCGTGAGAGCGAGACAAAAGTGTGTGTGTGTGTGTGTGTGTGTGCGTTAGTGTAAGAGACCAAGGGAGGCAGGATGAGAGAAAGAGAAAGGGAGGGAAGGGTCTGGCTAGGCGGCATTAACCCTGAATTGCTTGAGGCCAAGCCATGCCCTGATCCTGTTTCTAATTCGCCCCTGCTGGCAGTGCTAATGCCAGCCACTACCAGTTACCACACAATCTGCTCAGGGGACTGCCCAGCCCTGCTCCCACATATACAATAATCTGGGCTGGGCTATGCATAATGAGCAGCATCCTGCTCCGAGCTGCTATCTTTACACACTGAGAGGAAAAAAAGAATACATGTTGATTACACAAAATAAAATGTTCTTACAGCCTAAAAAGACACTTACTCAACACACAAAATCATCATAAAGTTAGTCATCATACCAAACAAAGCGTGTTTTCTAAGGGCTTTTAAAATGTATTACAGAATGATTGCTTGACTGCAGCAGCACATGTGTGTATATATATATTTTTTATTTTTATTTTATTTATTTTTTATTAAATGAGTGTTTGGCCATTGTAAGCTTATCATAGGCATATTTACGTGAGTTAAAATTTCACCTAAATATTGTACCTGATTGATTCTTGTTTGGCAACACATGTTTGATTGTGTATGCTACAGTCATTTGTATCATTCCCTATGATGTTCGATGTTGTAATTTGCTGTCACCTTGTCTTAATTTGCTCCTATTATCCCTCTTCTGAGCCATCACCAACCTGCCTGTTAGCCACTATTCATGTAAAGTATCTCTTAATTTTCCCCCCTCCTCTGCTTCTCACTTGTCTTCTCTCCGTCTCTTATGAGGTTGAAGAAACAAAATGTGTGCATTTTGCTGAGAGTGGATTGTTTTAAAGGCAAATGGCCAAAGGAAAATGCTGGTAGGGTGAAAACGTTGTGTTGTTACTGTTGTGGTTTTGGTAACTTTTTACCAAATAAAACATTTAATCATTTAGGTTTGCTCTCTGTTACTGAAGCCTATTAGGCAGGAACTGAGCAGGGTAAGGTCCATCCACTTCCCAGCAAGCCAAAGGTCAATGTTCCAGCCTGCGAACATACATCATTTTTTACTAACAAAAGAAAACTATTGCTAGCCTACCTTCTAATGCTATTGTGCAACACAGAACTTCACTGTTCACTGCAAAAACCAAACCACGACAATGCTGGGAAAAAATACAAACTAAGTCTCTAAGGTGTTGGGGTTTGAATCATCTGGAGAAACTGTCCATGTCGGACATTCAGAATCATATCACTTCATTTCCACCTTAAGTCTAGTGTTTAGTAAGTTAAACACTAATTAGCTTTCACCAAACCTCTGACATTTAAATGTAATATGAGATTTTGTTCTATAAATATGTCATATAAAAATATGATTATATTATAAGTCATATTTATGCAGAGAAAGAGAAAATTCTAAGTGCTCACAAACTTTCAGATATGTCACTAACAGGTCGAGTGCCCAGGAAAACATCCTACGACAAGTTTTATGATCACTTTGTTACATTGTCGCTACGGAGATGAATTTCTATGGACAGCAACAGTCACTTAAAGAATATTGTTGCTGTGATGGTCATTTTTTAAAAAGGAAAAAAAAAACTCAGTTGCTGCTAACTAGTCATACAGAGCTGTTACGATTAGCAACGCTGGAAACAAGGCTAGCCTCCAAGAAGTTGATTGTAATGAATGGTTGGGGTCAAAGGGTTGAGGGCCTCTATTATAAGCCATACTCATCTTTTTTTTTACTGATTTAAAACACTGTTTTCTATAAGGCAGAAACCCTCATTGCTGAGTTAAAAATAATTCATAAATAAAAAGGGCAATATGAAAATGTTATTACAGACACTGTACTTCATTAGGTTATGCTGCCTTTAATCCATAAAAAACGATATTATATCATACAATCAATTTCAAATATTACAGATATAGCTGAATACTCTTCCATTCTACTTTAAACAGGAAATATCTTGAACCTAAGATGAACCTAGAAAATGGCAATAAAGGGGACAAGGGGTTCATGCTGTAAAACTGGAGAGTGCTGGTGGATGTACAGGTTGGTTTACTGCCTCTTGAAGATGTATTGCAGGTAGATTAAGATTAAATTAAGTTTTCCCCGCAGCTGGAAGTATTCTGTAAACTCTGTGGCACCATTAGACCAGCAGGAACCAAGGTTCTCTACTAACAGTAAAGTGAGTATCTAGTGCTCAAATGTGGAGCAGAGTTAATAGAGAGAATCACAGCTGGCATGAAAGCCCATACACTGCTATTTTCATGAATGAGTTCAGAATACGGTTCATTCAGGGGCGTGCTTGTCTCTTTCAAAGTGTGCTGCAGTAGCTCTCTCCTGACCTGATGGGAAAAGCAGTGACTTGCTTTTTGCAATGATATTGCTCTACACATATGCTCAGACATATTTATGCACACATGAGGTGGCAAGTTCACAAATATCAGTGCAGAGGTCTTACTGTGTGTGTGTGGATGCAGGGGAGCTGCGTGCGGTGGAACAGGTTATCTGCAAACTTAACATGTATGGCTCGGGTCTCCAAGGTTAACAATATCAGACCTCATGCTCCACGGGCCTCACATCAGACACAGGGATTTCTTAATTATGCAATCAACACCACAATGGCCAGAGCAGGGGTTGCCATGGAGAATGTTCATAATATGATATTGATTGTTGTAGGAACTTGATACACAACTGGTTTTCCTAGTAAAATGACCAAAGATGTTTCTTGGAGGTTGAGTGCAGGAGGTCAATCAACCAACAACCAACATCAACTTAAATGTTGGATGATTCCCATTCCTTCATTTTTATTCATAAACCACCAATTCAGGGACTCAGAAGTATTTGCACAAACTATAGTGATCAGGCATTTTTAATACAGCTGTCTTTAGTTCCTGCTTTAGGTGAAATAATGCACTGGCAGGATCAGGGGTTTTTGTTCTGTACACCACTGAAATTGACTTTACTGACCAAATGTCTTGCCCTCTACAACATCAGATAAATAACTATATTTACCTATATTTGTGAATGTGCTACCCAGCTCCTCATGCAGGAACTGGCCGTCTCTCACCTGTAGTCTTCTCTACTACACTTTTTGAGTAACAGGACTACCAGTGTGTGCAATTGAACAAAACTGCACACACTGGAAGTGCTAAATCAATATCCACATAATCCAAAATACCGCAGTCACACCACTGTTCACAACTCTAAGCCAGCTTCTAGTGGCTATCCACCATCAGCCTACAGAACGGTCAACTCAGCACCTCCCTACTTGAACATCTGCATGCAGGTCTACAAACCCTGTATCCACTGCGCTCTGCCAACCAATGTGCCTAGTGGACACTGAATGCACAGCAAAAAACCCAAACCAAAGATTTCCAGGTCAGTCGTCCCACGATGGTGAAACAAACTTCCTAACTCTGGTTGTTCAGAAGCCTAATTTCTCATATTAAAAAAAAATAGTTGAAGATGGAACAGAACAAAATGAAGCCCTGACACACCACCACCCGCATGTTAAGGCAGAGCCAAGGACATGAGCATGCCCATCCATGTGTAACTCAACAACATCAAGTTATGACACACTACTCACATACAATATACAGTATGTTGGCAGCAGTTGATCTGGTAAAGCACCAGCCCGTCATGTGAAACCAGCTTTTCAGAAAAAGTTTTCTGGTTTGGAGATGACCAATAAAGGTTTGTTCTATTCAGATGATGTCATCATGATAAATGACACATTGGCCGGTGGAGACTAACTTTGATGGTGAGTTTTAAAAACCCTGGCCTTCACTTTGCATTGGTAGCCACCATCATCTGTTGTATATTCAGTTTTGTCAGTCAGTCAGTGCACAGGCTCCTTTTTAACTTGTTGTGACCTCATAGTGGAGAGTAGAGTAACTGACTATTTGTGACATCTGAAACAATGTAAAAACATTTTAGCAGCCAATACCCTCCACTGTATGAGGCTAATGTTTAGTCACGGAGGCTAATGGTGACGAAGGCCTTCAGTTGAACTTTCACACAATAGTGTTTTTTTTTAAATAGCTATCAAAACAAAAAACAAAGAAAACTGTCACAGATAAAGTAGAAGTCATTCCAAAGTCAGCAGATTACATCTAAAGGAGAATTGCAACAGTAAAATTAGTTTTCTGATCTGTTTTGCAGATGTAAATGAACCTTCAGCCTGGTTTTCAGCTCTAATACTGAGGCAACCTGTTTTTTATATCAATAAACTGCATTTAGCATTCTGTAGTTTAATTATGATGCTTTATATTGTGTTACAGCAGTCAGGACTTGTACTTCACCTTATATCCGCAAGTAAAATATGATTCAAAAGTCTATTTAAGATAGAAATCAGTTGGGTTTTTTTTTTGGCATAATTCCTGACCATGATCGACAGGTGTCAGAACTCCAGCTAGTGTAACTCAGACTTGTAGAGCTACACAAATAGCAGGTGAGGTACACCATGTTATAGTTTTGTAGCTAAATAAGGAAAAGAATATAAAAAGAAAAACATATACAGTAGGTGTACGTATGACAATTAAAACTATGTAATGTTTAACATTACATAAATCTTGTTGAAAAAAGGACGTGCATTATTGTTACTGCTGATCTTTTCACTTGCACATTGCTCATATTTGCATGTTCATTCCAGGTTTGCTAGGATTTAGTCATTTTCAAACGGTGAATGAAAGGTTATTCTATACACCAACAGCCACAACATTAACGCCAAGTGGCGCGTTTGATGTTTTTGTTTATAGTACTACTGTAAAAAGATAGCACATTATTATTGTGTCCTCCTTGTCTGTGTTGCACAGTAGAATTATTATTATTAATAATTGCATGTGACACTTTCAAGGATTTCAATGATAGAGATAAGGAGAGTCAAATGGAAGTTCCCAGAGAACTGTTAAGAAAATAAGATAATCCTTTATTTGATCAGGCATAGACCTTTACACAAAGAGAATCACTATGATTTATGCTTCAAGAACTACATGCAGGGTGATTTAATGACAGCAAAATATTGAAAGAAAGGGGTGACACTGGTGATACTGTTGTTCTCAAATCATACTTCAAATCTATTAGATAAGAATTGAAACGCTGTTCATTTGTATTTTCATGTCCCTTTTTTATGAGTCTTGGCTTAAGTAATTTACTGAAGGATCAAAGCAGAATACAAACTACTCTCTATGATCTTAAACAAGCAGGTTTTAACAAAAGCCTTCTCATAACTAAAAGTCAATAATTTCTTTACAGCCAATGAGTACAATGCAGAGTCACTGTGTGTGTGTGTGTGTGTGTGTTGTTAATAGCTAAGCTAAGCTCAGTAGCAAGGCCCCATACCTCCCTCTTTTTACCATGTTAAGCAATGCACACACACACACACACACTCACGCTCACACATACAAACACATTTCCTCTCTCCATGTTAAGGGGGCTGAGTGGGGTAGGGAGGGTATGTTGGTTGCCTTGGAAACATGTCAGTCCAGATAATTATTACTGTAACTGTCTCTGCACACCCCACCTATAATAGAAATGGTTCATAAATTATAATCACCGAGTGGCAGCCTTCTGTTAGGGCTTTCTGCTCGTTGCTGCCACCCACTGGGCAGCAGAGGAAACGCAGTACACAGTTAACTGCTGTTAACTTGCCTTGTGCAGCTTCACTTGTGTTTCTGATTTCTCTGCCCTCGCCCGAACTGTCACAGGCAAAAAAAAACTATGTCGACTTTTTTATTTGTTTTGTTTTATCTATTTTTAGTAACTTTTGCTGTGAACGTCAAACACAGATGACAATAACAATTATTTAAAAACATTAATGGCAGAATGGAAATATGGCATCATGCTGAATCTGTTTAAATATTTACAAAGGCCTATTCCCATGGCCCATTCCCAAGTAATCAAAAAACAATTAAATATTCTTCCCAGTTGAAAGTTGCTTTTTTGTTTGTTTGTTTTTAAGACAAAATAATTCAGTGCCTTATAAAGAAGTAGTCTGGGATTGAGTAGTAATTGCAAAGTGAGAGTGTCCTACTTTTTCTCTCCCCCTTTGTGAAAACGGGGAAGGAACAACCAAAAAATGAAAAACAAGGGGGGGGGGGGGGTGAATAAACAAACAAAAAATAGATTAAAGTAGCATTAAGAATATAAACTAGCAGCCAAAGGAAATAAGATAATTGCCTGACTGTGTATTTATCATGTCTTTTGTTTAGCAATCTTAATATTGCACTCAAATGATGGTTTTCCTTTAGTGTGATAAGCTTTAGCAGGCAGTTTTGTGCAGCCGACTTCCTCTAACACTCTTTCTCTGTCTCTCCCTTTGCATTTGAAAGTATTCATCACATTCATCACCCCCCGTAACAGAAACCTACCGTTGCATTAGCTGCTAAACAGCTGATTTCAATTCAGCTTTTTTCCTATGAAGTGCTTTTTTTTTTCTCCACCGATAGGAGACGAGTCTACAAGAGGTCCACACCACACCGCCAATTACTGGTAAAGACGCAACTGCCTTAAAACAGTTTCCCATTTATAAACATAACTTCAACCACAGCGGTCAGATTACTGAAAGACAGCAGGTTTAAAAGCCAAACCTCAACAGAAATTCAAGTTTCATATCTGGTGTCAACTCTGCTCACCTCTTCTGTTTTAAAAATGAGATGCCACAGCGTTTTACTTCCTGCAGCCGCTCGTAGACGAGCAGCAAAGTTTCAGGCTGTTCAAATGACCTCAGCATTATGATTGTAACTCGGCAGAAAGCTTGGCAATAAAACCTTTTAATCATCAGTTGTTGTTTCTGCTGAAATCCAAGTCCATTTCTTTTCAAAGGACAGACGGTGTCACACGAAAAGACACAAACACACACGCGCGAGCACACACGCACTGACACAATCACACATGCCGAATCTCTTTCAAAATAAAGAAAAAGGAAACATCTTCTATCCATTTACTGAACAACTTTAAATTACACCATCTCCCAACTTTGTTTCAAAAGAGAAGACGTGGCTGCTTCAGGAGGAGGACCTTTGAAAAGTTGATGGTACCTCATGTTAGCAGTTTATGGCCAGGGGTTTTGCTCACTGCACAACGCAAATCACAGGTGGGTTTCCTCATTAGGCGCCATTGACAGGCCACATAAAACAGAATCTGTCGCTTCTCCAAAAGGCTCGGCAGCCACCATCTAGCGGGGCCCTTTTGGTCTACCCCCTTCCCTTTTTCTCTCCACCTCATGCTCTTGTCTCTCTTCTTTTCTCCGCCATGCATATTTCAGATCAGGGATGGATGTCAGGCAGTGCGTGGGAATTATTAATCTCAGGTTCTGTACTTGCGGTGAGCTGTTTAAGCATTCATACTAACAAAGGGCAGAGGAGTCACACAACAGGGCTGACAGCAGACCTGTCTTTCTATCTCCATACCTCCTTCTGTCTACTGCCTCTTCCTCTCCTACACACACACTCTCTCTCACCTTTTTTCTCTTTTTGTCTGTTTCTCTCAGTTCTTGCCTCTGTCTCTCTCTCCGGCTGACCTTTGGAGCCGCTTAGGTTCACAAAACACCTCCAAACAGTTCCTCTCTAATGGCCCACTACTCAAACAATCGGTAGAACGACCTGAGGAAGATGATTGATCACTGACAAGTGGCTCGATGCATTCCTGTGAGTCATTAGATCAGCCTGGATGGAGAGAGAGAGAGAGACCTATTGGAGAATTGGTACAGCTGTGTGTACAACCAGACCAGGCATTTATCTAATGTCAAGATGTACAGACAACCTTTCATTTGATGCTGGAGGAGCTGTGGAATGACAACACCACTCACTTCCACACTGACATGCACAAGCTCAGGCCTAAGCACATGCATACGCACTTTTCCTACAGAATTAAAGGCACTCATACACGTGTTCAAATGGAGTTAATCTGGAAGAAGAGAAAAGACATACAGTAGCTTACACACACACACACACACAGCAGTCAGTAGTAAAACAGTATCACTAGAGCAGCTCAGCGCTGTGGAAAAGAGAAATGTGTTCTTTAAAGATCCTCTTGTTGTGTTGTCGCACTGGGAGATAAGGACGGATTAGGCTGAGAGATGCTCTGAGCTGAGACACGCAAACATGCTGTTGAACATGGAAGTGAAGCACCAGAAGCTCTCTTCCCCAACCAATCAGCACACACACACAAACACACACACACAGAGGACAGAGGGCTGTACAGTATGGAAGTGCACTTTTAGATGTTATAATGCCAAAAGGTGTACAATGTGAGCCCCAAATAATTCTGTCGATTCTGTATTTGCAGGATTCATGTGATAACACATCATCACCTAGAGAGAACTAAATAGATGGGTTTAGCTTGGGTGTGACTTAGGTAGGACTTTTCAGTGAACACAGTGAAGTATTCATTAAAATCTTAAACTGTCACAAAGGCAAGAAATGAAGGCTCTTTTGATATTGTGGAGGTTTTCTAAATTCGACCTGACATAAACGTCTTGTTGCTATTCAAGAAGAACATAGGCGCATCTGCCACTTCTGAGACTGAGTGAACCTATGCTTCCAATAAAGGTTAGAGATTCAGTAGAGGTGGCCAGGAGGCAACATTACCAGATGCCTCTTGAAGCAATTAAATGTTCTACTTTAGCTGCAAAGCAGAAAGTTGACCTCTACTCTGAGCTTCCCTCAGATATCTGAGTTCCTTAGTCTATCTCTAAGCATGAGACCAGTCATTCTATAGAGGAAACCGATTTGCGCCTTTTTATGCAAGCTCATTCTTACTGTCATTAAGCAAAGCACTGAAGTTTAGGTGAGGCTTCCCCCGAGCCTTCAGACTTTGCTTTAGCCACAGAGGATGTGCTATTCAGGTTAAGAAGTTTGTTAAAGTTCTTTTTCCACTGTCATGGACAGCAGTTCTCTTCCTCTGCTGACCACTTCCTGGGTCAAGCCCTGTTTTCTTTCAGCCAGACTTTCCCCATTTATCCTACCCACAGGTTTGGGAATCTACCTGACCACTAGTGACTAGTGACCTTTGATACAATCAGGATCAGAGCTTGTGAGCATTCACCCACGTGCCTCATATGTTGGGTCTCCAACTCCAACTCCAGAAAAGTTCCAGCCCATCTGCAATGTTTTTGTTCTCTCTTGGAACCAATTTGCCATTGGAGAACCCACCAAGTGTCATTGCCCCCAACAACACAGCTCCCAGGTTCTCAGGGATGCACAAACTCCTCCACCACATTGCGTATCAGTCGCTCTGCTAAAGCTGTGAGTAATACTAAAATAAACTGAGGGCATAACACAAATGCTAAGAATTCATTGTAACTGTCTTGGATGCTTTAAATTAGTATTAGACACAGTATGGTTCACATGTTTATGTGGTTCTGCATCACTGGACATCAAGTCCCTTTTAAAAAATAGCAACAATTCAAATTCTTCTTCTGGGAAACATGTGAGACCATGAGGAGCACATATGGATGTACATAAAAGAGAGAATAAGTGATAACTTACACTTTGTACCCTCAGTAACAAGAACGGAAAATCTGATATGTCTGGTACAGGCCTGGTGAGTAATTAGTGGTGGGGTGAAAGATAAGCATAATGGTATGGTTTGTGTGTGTTCTTATATTCACACCAAAAACAATCACATAAAACACTAATAAATACAAACCTCACATTTGGGCACTACGGGAACAAATCATTTGTGAGCCCTGGGTCTTTCAGATGTGAAACATTCAAACTGCTATGGCTATCGCCCAACTAAATGCTTATCACAGGCAGCTTCCTGCTATCATCACTGTGCTCAGGCATAATAATCCATAGCACACGTGGTGAAAAACATACAGTATTAACAGTCACCGGCAGATAAAAACAGCTGGGACAAGGATGAATGAGCGAAGAATAAGACGTTTGATTCGATTCATATAATTGTATTGGAGCATGTGGAGGATCCACATAGTCAGCAGATAGATAGATAGATAGATAGATAGATAGATAGATAGATAGATAGATAGATAGATAGATAGATAGATAGATA